>DWPV01001053.1:0-22765 GCA_018251915.1 Urbanus proteus proteus | reverse complement strand
CGGTTACCAATGTGACCATACCGGTCTGTCGCACAGTAGTTCCCGGGTTCGATTCCCGGCTGACAGATTCGACAGATATCTGAATGATGAATTTAGATTTCTGTTTTGGGTCTGGGTGTTTGTGTATTCGTCTTCGTGTGTCCATGGCACCCACGACACAGGAGGAAATCCTACTGTTGGGTTATGTGTGTAGAAAGCATATTTTTTATTTTATTTAAAGTAGCTAGTAGTAATAGTACTAGTAGTAGTAATACGTGGTCGCTGCTGCCCAGGGGCATATCTACATAGAGTTTCGAAGGTATTAAATCACATAATTATGCATTGCAACTATGTAGGTACTGTGTACTTAGACGGTCACTTCGTGTTTAGGACAACTATCATCTACACCCAAACCCTTTAAGCTACAAATTGGTGTGGTCATCCACCACCATCTTTTTTTTTGTCCCGGAACTATATGGACAATCCACCATCACCACGTTTCAAAACATTTACCGACTATAAATTGATCATAAATGATTTGGGCATTTCACGTTTTAACTGAACTCGCGTTGCGTTCAGCGACATGCGGTCGTCAAATGACAACAGTAGTAGAATATTTATAGATCCATTAGTGCTATTGTTAGTAAACTATGGATTAGTGGAGGTTCGTAGTAATCTTACACTAATGAGAACGTATAATTGGTTCAATAAATATTAAATAATAAATGTTTTCCAGAATAACTGCATTGATATTTTCCTATTTGTAAAATTCTTAAAGTTAATCTTTTTAATTATAATAATTGACTATAATATTTAACACATAAAACTTTTTTTAAAGTTAATTAGTAGGTAAATATAATATTTGAAATGTATTATTTTATACATAAAAATGAATGGACGGTACTTCGTTTTGAAAACCAAAACTATAATCGTTTTTATTTGTAACATTCATTATAATATTTAAAACTATATCTATAGTTACTAATAAATAAAATTGGAGTGTCTGTTTGTGATTTCAAAATAACAATTACTCAATACATATGAAAGTATACACGATACCTATAACGAAAATGTAATTTAAAAAAATTGTCTGTCTGTCTGTTTGGCTGAGGTAATCTTCGCCGTTTAGAAGATTACCTCAGCCATTTTTTTTTAAATTATAACATCAATAAATGTTTAAGGGTTAAACCGCGGTGATCAGCTAGTTTTTGATAAATCCACTAGTTACTAAAGATTTTTAACATTCATAATAATAGGTATTTAAATAATTAAATAACTTGTAAAGTATTCTTACACAGATTTATAATAAGCCCTAAAAAGTCGTTATGAAACTCAATGTTCGCTATTTTTTATTTATTTTCACTATATTTTCTTACCTAAACATACTAATGTATAACAACTACAATGTTACATACTTACATTAAGTATACTACGATACTGAATTATATAAGAATACAATTACAATATAATTATTAAGATACAAATCAAAATACATTTTATTCAGTTTAAAGCAAATTTAGAATATTTAGAGTAATTTTTATTTATTTTATGTAACAATTTTGTAAATAATTGCTTAATAATAACAAAACTATTGATTTAAGCTTATTAAAGTAAATATATTTAATACTACCGCATAGTAATGTATTGTAAAATTGTAAATACGTAAAGTCTATATATATTCGCTTAAAATTGGATATTAACATTTATTTGCTTTACGTATATTTTTGGTGCATTTTTATTCAAAAAACAATAAAAATCACATGAATATCGGTCATCCTGCGATTTATGTTTTTAAAAAGTACTTAAAAGACACCAATTCGCACTTGGCCAGCGCGGTGGACTAAAGCCTACATCCCTCTGCCCGTGCCCAGCAGTGGGCCGATAATGAGTTGATGAGATATGATACAAACTTTGATGATATACAATCAAAGAATACATACTCATCTGAAGAGTTCAAACTTATTCGTAAGGGATAGCTAAGCATCTGTGACCAACCTCAGAAAATATAATCATATCTAGGGTTGATAACTAATGTCCATGAGCGGCAATGGCCACTTAATATCAAATTGACGGCATATTCTCTTTCTAAACATAACTATTACAAATACGACAAAAGACGCGGTTTATATTTGATGTTAGAAACAGATAAGGAGAGGCATTACCATAAAAACTTGACGTCATAAAATTCAGGATTTAATTGACTAACAAATTAATATCATAAGCACCAAAAATATACGTAAATAAATTCGCTCCTAACGTAAAATAATAATATCATTCCACGTATCTCAACAGAGCAGTGTGATTGGGGCATTGGGCCGTATGCTCAGCACGGGAGCGCTGAGCGACGTGACGCTCAGCGCCAGCGGCACGTGTATCAAGGCTCATCGCTTAGTCTTAGCGTCATGCAGTCAGTACTTCGCGCAACTGTTTAAGGTACATTTTGAAAAGCTTTTGTTGTAAACTATCAGTGTCATACGGCATTGGGCCGTATGCTCAGCACGAGCGCTAAGCGACGTGACGCTCAGCGCCAGTGGGACGTGCATCAAAGCTCATCGCTTAGTCTTAGCGTCATGTAGCCAGTACTTCGCGCAATTATTTAAGGTAAACTATATAAGCTTCTTTTATAACCTATTAGAGTGATACGGCATTGTGCGGTATACTCAGCACAAGAGCGCTAAGCGACGTGATGCTCAGTGCCAGCGGCACGTGCATCAAGGCTCATCGCTTAGTCTTAGCGTCCTGCAGTCAATACTTCGCGCAAATGTTTAAGGTAAATTGCAATAAGATTCTGTAATAACCTATTAGAGTGATACTGCATTGGGACGTATGCTCAGCACAAGAGCGCTAAGCGACGTGACGCTCAGTGCCAGCGGCAGGTGTGTCAGGGCTCATCGCTTAGTCTTAGCGTCATTTAGCCAGTACTTCGTCCAATGGTTAAGGTAAATTATAATAAGCTTCTATTTATATCTATATTGAAATAAATTATGTATTGTGAAGCTAACGCTCACTTGCTCAACGCGAAGGGGTGAGTGCATTTGTGTCAACGCAAATCACTTAGTCTTAACGTCATATAGCATCTTCGATTCGTTCCTGCCTCCAGATTCCATAATGTGCTTAAAATTGTAATTAAATTCCATGCTAACAATCAATCGACAGGAAATCGAAACGGAGAATAACACGCTGGTTATCGTGCTAGGATGCGAGGCAGTCGAGCTGAACCTTCTGCTTACCTTCATGTATACGGGAGAAGTCACCGCCTCCAAGAAGAACCTGCCTTCCCTCCTCAGACTAGCCCAGACCCTCAAAGTATCAGGATTGACCGACGCCGACACAGTGAGTAGGTTGTTACATAATATCTGTACTTTCAATGAGTAATAAACATTTGTGTCTAGTACAAATAGAACAGGGTCTTACCCACTGAAAAGAAAAAAAGAGGAAGTGACATGGCAGCCGATTAGTATGGAAACCGTTTTCACCAAACAAACACAAAGAAATTAGTACCTAATCGTATTCTTACCACTAAGAAATATGCATTTTTATTGGTACTCTGTTGTCAACTATGAATGTGGCAAGCCAACGAAGTTTTCCAAAATTTTTACAACTTCAAAACAAAAACTTGTCTCAATAACTGGCATGCACTGACCTTAAGTACGCTAAGCCGATTATACTGGTCGCCTTAATTCGCCCACTTGCCACTTCCTGTTGTCTCTTTCTTTCATGGACTTATCTGAAGTTGATTACAGAATGATGCGTTATTAACCCCACTTAATTTTGTTTTACTGCATTCTTCTTGCGCTATATATCCTTTCTAGGCATTCCAACTTAAACTTAGATAGGACTCAGATAGGAGATCTGGAGTTTAAGGACGTCCATTGCGGAAGCGTTTTCCCATCAAATGGTCTGCTTATTTACTACCTTAACTTCATAAAATAATGAAGACTTAGGAATGATCCAAGGGTGATTTACCCTGATTTCTTTAGCTTGATTACGATAAGTAAATCCCAAAATTGCGATTAATTTTCAGAATTCAACGCTAACTCCAACTGAACCAGAACAGACTGACATTGAGGAATCACCCACAATTCTGGACAAAGACGAGCAACCAGATTTCACTTCTGAGAATTCTGACAGCAAAGTGAATTTCGAAGCGCCAAATGAGATACGGGAACCAGATTACACTGATACGAGAGTGGAAAAGGATAGGCTAAGCAAATTACATCAGATCGTTCAAAATTTGTACAGTACACACAAGATTGGTAATGTAGCGGCTGCTGTTTCTACGCCTACACACAATCTAGACGGTAAGAACCTCATATAAACGTATTAACATAAAACTTGTTGTATTTTGGCTAAGATGAGCCATGGTCAGTAGGCCAAGAGTCTACAAATGATCATGCCTACAAATGTTTATAAGTACATTATTACCCTGAAAATTATTACAATTGTTAATGTATCTGCTTTACATTACTTTTTTTTGATTAACCTAACGAATAGGCAGACGTGCCACCTGATGGAAAGTAGTCACCGTCGCTTATGGACATTTGCAACACCGGAGGAGTCGCCAATATTTCGCCGGCTATTTGGGAGAGCTCTTTTTGAAGAACCCCATGTCATAGCGCTCCGGGAATACCTCAGGAGGAAGTTTATTCCACATCTTACACCTTCAAGGCAGGAAGAACCGATCAAATCGATCCGTGGAGGATGGCTATGACTCCAATTAATGAGGATGGAACCTTATCCTTCGGCGAGTGGTGTGGTGGTCATGTAGGCTAAATAGTTGGTTAAATAGTTCCTCGGAACCAGGTTAAATAGTTCCTCGGAACACTCGCCATTGTAAAGCCTGTAGAACACGCAATAGGGAACCTATTTCCCTCCTCAAGCTTCACGGTTCCAGCCGATCGGAGATCCTTGGATCGTCTTTGTACAGAGTCAAGTGGGTTAAGTTGATATTGAAGCGACCCTACCAAGAGATGCGAGCAGTACTCCATGTGGGGCCTCACCTGCGCCTTAGTATGTTGTTGTAAAACTAGAATAAATGTGGAATAGGTTCTTATAGTATCGAAACCACCAATTATGGCAAAGCATTTTTTTTCAAATCGATAAAATTAATACATAATTTTCCTATTTCTTAGCTGTTAATAAGTAAGTTACTCATAAAATCCATGTTCAAAACATTTCAGAATATCACAACAAAAAATAAATATACCAATCTTGGGATTCGTTTCAGAATTGACCGAATCATACGACAGGAAATGGCGGACAACCAGCTCAGTTTGCACGATATGCAACAAGCGTCTGAGCAACCAGTACAACCTGCGCGTGCACATGGAGACGCACGCGGGGCGGCGGCACGCGTGTCGCGCGTGCAGCCACGTGTCGCGGTCACGTGACGCGCTGCGCAAGCACGTCGCGTACCGTCACGCGCGGGACAGACGTGACGTGTGATGGGGTTAGGACGTGCAAGCGATAGGGTGGCGTATCGTGGCTTTACAATTTCATCGTGTCATTAATTATATGTCATTTTATGACGGATCGAAAAATATAGTACCATGAAATTCTAGTCGTAAAAAGGGCGATACAATTTTTTTTTTTAAAGTAATTCAATGCATGCGTCATGCATGAAAATATTGCGTCCATACATTTTCTATCGTGAACTATAATGAAATAAATGATTTTTCACAGTGCACCTAAGATTATGATGCGCTGTCGAAATGTGTTACGATGCCACGTCGTAACACAGCAACCAGTACAATCTGCGCGTGCATGGAGATGTCGCGCCCCCGTGACGCGCTGCGCAAGCACGTCGCGTACCGTCACGCGCCGCGGGACAGACGTGACGTGTGATGTGATGGGTTAGGGCGTGCAAGCGATAAGGCGGCGTATCGTGGCATTACAATATATCGTGTCATTAATTATACATAATTTTATGACGGATCGAAAAATATTGTACCGTAAAAATGTAATTGCATACAAACCATTTTTTTAAGTAATTTGCGTCATGCATGAAAATATTCCGTCCTTCCGTTTTTTCCATCGTTAATAATAGTTTCGTAAAATATTAGGACAAATCACAAAGCACATCAGATTATGTCACGACATTGAAAAGTGCAACGCATCATAGTAACCAGTACAATTTGGGCATGCATATGGAGACGCATGCGGGGCGGCAGTACGCCGTCACGCGCCAGGGGACAGACGTGACGTGTGATGTGATGGGGTTAGGGTGACACATGCCAGCGATAAAACGGAGCGTCTTGATATGATAATATCTTTATATTTATGATGTCATATGACGAATCGAGACATATGGTACCGTGAAATTCCAGTCATTAAAAAGGGGATACAAACATTTTTTTAAGTAATTTGCGTCATGCATGATAATATTGTGTCCATTAATTTTTTATCGTGAACTATCATGGCATATATGATTTTTCACAATTCACGTAAGATTATGATACATCGTCGAAAGGCGCTACGATTCCACGTCGTTTCACAGCAACCAGTACAATCTGCACATGTGGGCGTGCATGTGGATGTCGCACTCCCGTGACGCGCTACGCAAGCACGTCACGTACCATCACGCGCGGGACAGACGTGACGTGTGATGTGATGGGGTAGGTTGACACATGTAACCGAAATTGCGGCACATCGTGGCTTATTCGGAGTTTTATGACGTTGTACGGCAAAACAATAGTCGTAGAAATCTATGACGTATAAAAATATTAACTTTGGCTATTTCTTGCGTTTGAATATTCATTGTGATTGATTGTAACATGGCACACCATTGATTTTTCACGTTACACATCATAATTATATTTTCGTCGATATTAGAAAATGACACGATGAGTCGTACCATTCGCACGTATGTGTGCTTCTGCCCTTAGACAATATAGTTATAAGCGTTATAAAAGACATATGGGCCATACCAAAATACAATAAGTAGTTTATAAAAGAAGACTTCAAGACATTTGAAGGAAAAATAATAAATAATAATTATAATTGTTGTACCCTTATAATTATTGTTTATTTTTATTTTGATTAGCTACTTTCTTTTGATTAAAATATGTAGTAACGTATGTATATTGTGTATGGCCTTATACAAAAGTAAGTATAGTCAGTGTAGCTCAAATATAATACTATTAGTTTTCAAGTATATACTGCATACCTATGTTTTGAAAGTCTTTTTACAGGTAACTTTAAAAAAGTTATTTCTTTCTTACACATTTTACTCGTTCTTGTTGTTGTCTCCTTCTATCACCTAGAAAAAGGTGAGAGAGCGAGCCGTCCATTGTGATACTCCAGAGCATTGATACCCAACTGATCCGCAAAAATTAAAATGTGGTTCGCAAAGTAATTAAAATTTTAATTGAATTCTTTGTGTTACACTGCCTGCAAGATACATTTTTCCGGAATTTTGTGCCAATTTATTATTTCTTGCTCTAACGGTCACGGAAAAACATCGTGGCATAACATTATTATAAGTTAGAGACTTCTATAAAGCTCTGAAAATGAAAAAAAAATAACCAATCCGTTCTTATCAACATGGTGGTGGTGGTAAACGAAGGCTATATTTCACATTACCTCCTAAATTAGTAAGGGGGAAGGGAAAAATAATAGATTGACAATGGCGATGTGTTAAGAACTCGTGTATTTTTAGATGTCTTAAATGCGAGGCGTTCCGCGTTCCAAATTAGTCTGTGTTAGGAATGCATGTCTGATCAACTTTAAATAGGACTCTTGTCCCATTTAGATTTGATTGCAGGTCATTGTTGCTGGCCGAATACTATCAGGAAGGTATGCCTGTTTCGTTCTTCGTCAGTCCATTACCATTAAATGCTGGGCGCCGGTATTTAGGATTTAGGCCATAATCCACTACGAAGGTGGTGGGTAGCTAAGAGCGGATTGATAGACATTGATAGACTAGAGCAAATGACAAATAATGTATAACACCTTTGATATTATGTAATCAAAGGTATAACACGTTTTACTTCCAAAATTCTAAAGTGCACAACTGGGACTTAAAATTCTGATCCTCATGTAGAAATTCTAAATTTAAGTATTAAAAATATGTTACTACTTTCGTGTTATTACAGATGTTATAAAATATTACGTTGTTATAAATAGGTTGAGAACCACTGCTCTAGAGAATCACAGAATTAAATATGTTTTTTATCCGTCCACCAGTAAATAATCCGCCGAAAATAATATTTATCTTAAAGAACACTAGCGTTATAGGTATAATTAATATAATTATAAGTATATTTAAATATTATTTATCTAAAAATCAATAGTAACAATAATACCTACTACTAAACAAAAGACATTTTTTGAATAGGCTAAGTAAACTAAATAATATATAATGATTTGCAAATTATCAATATTACAAAATCGAAACAAAATATAACACTTAGATGTAAGGACATATTTATCTAGTACAAATAAGTATTTATGAGAAAAAAAAGGATATTATTTATATATAGATACTTGGAATATAATTTATTTAAATAAATTTTATTGCATGCATAGTAAAAATAATACGCGCAATATGGTTTATATTTTTAACGATTAATTTAATACGTATAATTTCCCGCCGAATGTATTTTTTTAATATTTTCTGTTTTGTCTGTGTTCTTTGAATATTTTTTCTCAAAGCAAAAGCAAAGGCTCTTGACCTGAAAAGCCAGTCGGCACTGTAAATCCGAATTTAAGTCGGAAACAGACAAGATACACTTAAACTTCACCTTGATGTTGTATAATGATATTTTTTTATATTTTCTTCAGTTCCAAGAATAAAAAGGGACGTATATTAATTAAATGTAAGTTTTATTCGCCATAAAAATATGATTGGAAAACGTCATTCGAATCGATTGGATGGTGACAAATTCACTTTTTTTATATTTCAGATTTTAAAAATTAGAAGCTTATTATGACTTTAAATAATAAAAAAAACTAATATAACTAATTATCTTCATGAATATTATCAATTTATTTTCCAAGACTTTACCTACTTTGTTTATTCAATTTAAGTTATTTATCTGAGGTTTATGTATACAAATTATGTTATATGACTATAAAAACAATGTTAATGTGGATATAATTCTGTATGGTAGGTACTTGCTAATTTCCGTTTCATTGGTCGTTCATAAATTATCAAATGTACATGCATGACTGAGTTTATATTTACATTAATCCGTTGAGTTCAGACATCAGAGATATTTACACGGTGTAACAAATGATTTTTAATTGTTGTTCAGTTACACTTAAATTAAATCTCTCGAAAAAAATATCAAAACAAGTTATATAATATCATCTTAGCTGTACCTGTTATTTATGTTTTCTGAAAAAGTTATTTTTTGAAACCAAAACCTCTTGCAAGATAATCATTAGTGGGCGACTTTAATACGCAATATTATTTATGCGAATAAGTTAATAAAAATAGGCCAATTTATGTATTGTTTCGTGTTAACTTTAAGTTTAGACTTATTTTATTACACTTATTGTTAAGAAAAGACATGAAAAAGACAAATGCATATTAATTTATTATTAATAAAAAATCTTATTCAATATGTTGTATTTATTTCATTCACTTATTTTGTGTTAATATGAATACTATTTTAAACACTAGAAGATTTCTAAAAAGGGTATATCATTATTTTTTTTTGCGTCCATCCATAAATCCATATTTTGAGATACCTACACTTAGGCGTCCGCTAATGGAGGTTTTTGCCAATAATCCTCGTGCCTGGCATGTATATTGGGGACCACAGTTGACATTGATGTTGCCATTGATGTAGGATCCTACTAAGATGTTACACAAGAAGATCTGTTGCTTATTTCCTGGATTTGACCCTTAGTCGCCCTTTATGAGTCGAGAGTAAGTGATGCTCTTCAAGATTCAAACTACATGGCATCGGTTTTAAATAACTCTTGCAGTATTGTTTGTCAAACGTTCCGTACCTGTTTTTTCGTTGAGTGGGAAATCTTCAGGAATATTATAACTAATAAACTAATTTAGTTATTGTTTTGAGTAGTTATAGTGGAATCTCCAAGGTTTCTTCAATTGTGAGAATAATCTGGTATCTGGGCATGAAAAGAGTTTCAACCTTCGATTAAGTATTTAAAGTATATAACGATTGGAGTTAGTGATAAATAAAAACAATTTTACAAGTGTACACAATTTATTCGTCTTACAATCTTATCTTTAGTAGTAGAAATCGCGTAAAAAAATCGAGAAAATTCATCATAAAATTAGATATTACAAAAATACTGTTTACAGTCAGTTTGTTACTACGAAGGGACAGTCATCAATTCAATACACAATTGACGTTAATTCATTTAAAGGGAAAATAATAAGTGAAAAAATATTTTAATAGTTATAAAATTCCAGCAAGTCCATTGACAATCTTCTCCGTACATTTCTTAACGGAAGTTTCGGATCCGTCCGAAAGAAAATCTATCTGATAAAATAACGAATCTTCAATACGAAATTTAGGACAAGTTTTTCGTAAAGAGTAGATCTGATGACCTTATGATGTTCATTTTAATGCTGTTAAGATTTATGACCAACCCTTGCTACATATATTGCATCTTATCAAATATTGCATTCCAATTTATTACTGTCAGCGTAAGCTTTACCACGCTTCAAACCAGAACACAGCAGTACAAAGCAGAAAAATAGCCATATTTTTATTTCACTGTTTTAAAACAAAAGTTCTCCCTTTAAATAGCAATTTCTAATAAAAGTGAAAATACTGTAGTAATATATAATTATATTCATAATACAAAACTAGTTAGAAAACTTTTTTAATTTACATTTGCTACAAATTACGTGTTGTGTGATGATATAACTTACTCAATTCATATTTTAATCATAATTTTCTGTTACAGATGCTAATAAAACCAATATGGTCATACAACCAAGCTTATTACCCGAACAATTATCGAAACAAAATCAAAATCTATTAACACTGTAAGTGTATTGTATTGAATAACTATTACTTTTCTTTTTTATAACGTCGAGTACTTTGTTCATCCAACTGAATAAGTTGGATAAGATCATATTGAAGTTGGTTGTACGACCATATATTTAGTTTTTGTTTTAAAAATCCAAACAATTAAATTTTTCAAGCACACATTGTTAGACAGAAAAGAAAATTAAATAAAAAGTAATCTCCAAATCGCTTGGCGATTAATATTAAACCTTCTACAAGTATAAATAAGTTTCATAATCAGATGTTATAGAATCAGGATGTTATATTTGTGTTTTCAATTCCTTTGAGATCAAAATAACCAACGTGTTGTTAGTATGAAAACACCCTAAGAAATTAATAATTTGGTACATTTTCAAAAAAGTTTTTTTTGTGACAATAAGCACGAATTACTATGATAAACAGATTAGGACAACTTTAACTATGTCATTATTAAATGATATGTGGTCACTGCCGCCCATGGACTTCTAGTTAATCCTAGATAAGATCGCGAATCCTACCTAAGGTCGAACATAGATTCCTTGATACCCTTGAGGACTAAGTTGGAACGCCTTTAAATATTACTACCCCCATTAAATAAAAAACACAGCAGCTTAACACAATTGCATAAAACTTTTAAAATTGTGCCATTTAAAAAAAATATCACGTTCTTAGTAATATGTACTTTAGTCAACACTTATTCTTAGTAATTCGTGCTTACATTTACATTTGTATTTAGTATAAAAAAAACGTTATAATTAATAAAAAAATGCACTTTAGTTCACTCCACTCAGTTAGTGGTTTGTTAAATTAAAAAAACTGGCTTAACACTTCAACTTAACGTAAGCGAAAATAAATATGTTAGTTATTTTTATATACGCTAATAAACTCTTGAGTTATATTATTAATATTATAATATTACACATTTTTATTTTAGATTTTCAACGGTACTCTTACTGTATTACCAAAAAAAGTAAAAAAACTATGGTTTATAAAATTTTCGGTTATCGTTAACAAAAATAGAGTTTTTAATAAATGTTACAATCTCCATTTCAGTAAAGTTGACGTTTAAAAGTGTTTTAAAGATGTTTAAAAGAAAACAATGTTGTTTACATTATTCAATGAACGTAATAAATTTCAAATATTATCTTTTAGTTGCAGATGTACTAAAACCTAGATCCTAGATATAGTACATATTATTTTGTCAATATTAAATTTTTATCCATGAAAGTTTATTCAAAAACTTGATATAAGATTTGGCACTAAAGTCATTCGAAAAGGAAGAATCCAATTTTTAACAAGCCGACTACATTTTAATATTCTCGTAATTAATACAGTTGTATTAAAAATACACAAAAAATAGAGTGTATTCTTAAAAAATGCTTTTACATTTCATTAGGCTCAACATTTTTATGTACATTCCAATTTAATTTCCGTAAAAAAACATGATTTTATAAAAACAATATACACAACCAATACCTTTGGGAGTGCATTCAAAATTGATAAAATATAAGAATGCTCAAAAAACTTCGACGTATAGAGTATATGGTGTAATACAGTAAGAGGTCCGCTGTGGGTCTAGTTGGGCAGGGTCCAGATGCGTGTGTTGGCGTCCTGGCCGACAGACGCGAGGGTCTCCGCGTCCAGCCACGAGACCCCCGTGATCTGGCTCTGGGGGTGAGCGTCTGTGGACAATGGTATACGTTACACAACGGTGGATAAAGCAGTGTTTCCCAAAGTGGGCGATAACGCCCCCTTGTGGGCGCTGGAAGCCTAGAGGGGGACGGTAAGTGGCTCAGGAAAATTGAGGGGCGCTGATGTATCATAGGCGGCAGTGACCACTTACCATTGGATAGGTTGCATGCTCATTTGCTATTGACATAACATAAAAGAAAAAAGAGGTTAATTAAATTCAAGAGGAGAGTAATATGTTATTAAGGTTTTTAAGTTAAAAAATGGGGGGCGCTACAGAATAACTGATTTTCAAAGTGGGCGCTAGACGAAAAAGTTTGGGAACCTCTGGGATAAAGGAAGCTAAAGTTTTTTCTTTTTTTTTTGTATATGATTGAAGTTGCAAACGATCATGCATGCCACCTGATGGTTAGTGGCCACTGCCGCCCATGGACATCTGTAATCAACCCCAGATAAGAGCGAGGTTCTACCTGAGGTTGACCACAGATGCGTTGCTACCCCTGAGGACTGAGCTGGAACGCCTCGGATAAGTATATCTTCCTAACCGCATCCTTCAGACCCTAACACAGCAGTGCTTAATACTGCTGTTACAAGGCAGAAATAGGAGTGGCGGTGGTGCCGCCAGAGTCGAACTTCATAGAGTTCTACCACCTTCTATTCTAAGAAAAATAAATAACTGGTATTTTCTAATATGAATCGACTATTAACAAAGGCATCTATCTCATATTTTGATCAAAACAGTTATGAATATGCAAAGATCTAACTAAACCGACGATAAACTATGGCAGATAGCCAACTTTGTTTCTATTCTCTAGGAAGTAGCTGTTGTTAATAAAAATTGTCAACACTATCCGATTCTATTCTAAAAACTGATCATTGTCATAGTCACAACTCTTTTTTACAAAAAATACGAAATAACCCCGTTTGTTAATAGTGGCTCATATGGCAATGACAACCATTTTGCTGTGATTATTAAAATAATAATTGATAATCTTTCTTTCACCAGGTTGGATACAGATGTGTGCATCAAACAATGGTACGAAACTTACTGCATGCTGGATTATATTTATTTAAATGATACGAGATAGTCAGCATCTCTGTACGGTATATTATACTTAGAGTAGGCTTAAGTCTACACTTCTTATAGACATTTTAAAATTATTAACTAACTTGATAATAGCAACTTAGTCTTTTCGTACTAGCGATTTGAATTGAAACTATAATTCCTAAATGGTAAATTCACTATTATATTTACCGTAGGTACCAGTAAGCAGTATCTTGACGACCTACATAAAGTTTGACCAAAATGGTTTTAAATGTAATTCTGATATTACATCAGTTAAAAAGAGCTAATATAAAGTAACAATACGAATGTTATTGGAGCCAAACGACGTGCAGACCTACTTTTGCATAATATCTCGATTAAGATTATCTGCACGAATATATTACCTACTTCTTACTACACTAAGCTCTCTTTTTCAAGCAAACCGCAAAAGTATGTACTGCGTTAGTCACCGTGCTCTGATTTTCTTACAGGAGGCCATGTATTGTTGTGTACATACATTCTAAAGCCATTTTTATGCATATGTGAGGTACCAATATGGAGCATTTCCTTTTAGGATATTAGTAATGTTCAAATCGCTCGTATAAAGACTGATTTTAAATAGACTTTCTCTAAACTCTATAATATTATTTATGTTTCTGTCCCAATTTAAATCAAATAGTGTTTGAATTTAAAGTTAAAAATATTCATAACCAAATATTAGAGATTGAATAAAAATAACAGTTACCTTTGACTATTTAAATGATAAATACCACTTCAATTACCTCTTTGTTTACGATGTAGTGGCAGTAAAGTTGTCTCATCTAGCTATGTCTATGACTAATTCAATTCATAACGCGTAATCCTACATATAAGATAATGTAAGAATGGACCAGGTGTGGGAGATCACTTAGTATGTCAGATAATTATGTGCTTCAATATTATACTATTTGGAATATAATAAATATGGAAGGGAACTACTCAATTATCAACATCACCAAAAGCTATTAAAATAGCAATGTTTAACGTGTTCCTCTTGTTAACAATCTGTGACAGTTTGCCTCCCAATAGAGGAATTCTTTCTCTCGAGGGTAGTTGCTTTTTTATTGCAAAATACTGTACTGACAAGTGATGCAAATATAATAGTTCTCTACTACACTTCCATGTTTATTATATTACAAGAAACTATAAATTACATTAATGTATTGTATGTATGTTCATTTTAATTTGCAAACAATTTTACATTTTATACAACATTAATGATCAGGCATTTAATCATTACTAATTATAAGCAGCTATGTAGGAAAGTAGCTCATGCGTGTACTATTTAATGGGCTATATTCTCTGTATAATATGCAACTTTTTGAACAAACTTCATACGAAAATGTTCATTATCATTAATTATTGTAAGGAATACTTTTTGTAATACTGCATACTTTGAAATTTGTGAAAAACACCGCTTAAATTTATAAGTACTGTCTGTACTGTGACCCTTTGTAATATTTATATATTTGCATACAATGTTCCTTGTCTAACATTGGCTTTTATTTAATATTTTATATTTGCACTAAAATAATTTTACGGAAGACATGAAAACTTTACTGTGTTACATTCATAGTAGTTTTAAAATGGAGACATTTTATATTTGTTGCTTTGTGTAAAACTTTATATTGTTTACTTTATGTTAGCAAATGAATGTACTATTATAAGTATTTATCGTATATTCATCAGATTTATGTATATTTAGCGAAGAGGTCAACTGTTTTTGAAAATGAGGGATGAAATGTTTTTATGTGATGAGGGCCTAGTGTTCGAGTAATCGATTTGCACAAGGGAAATTTTCAAGGCAGACAAAAGTTCTACCTTCAGCGTCTCAAAACACGAATATTAACGAGTACCGCTTGCAAGGTAAATGAAGACGTGATTACAAAAATAGGTTATGTTTAAGTTTAGCACATTGTAATGAGGTAGATAATATTTTGTAAGGTTACAATATGCAAACACATTTGTATGGCATAATTCATGAAAATAAATGTTTAAAAATTCATGTCTTATTTTATTTTGTTCTTAAATTTTACACAGATATGAAATGTTCACTACTTATTTAATAAGATACTTGTACTAATAATAGTTTAAAATCATTATGTATCTCTATTTAATTACAGGAAAAGGAATTGATTTAATGTTCATTTTCTTTTGTTTTAATTACAAGACATATAAAACTTAACAAACTATGATATATTAAGTCATTTCATGAAACATAATTACAATAATCCAATTCGTAGAAAAATAACCTAAATGCAAACATATCCAAAGAGTAAGAATGTCAACTTTCTACAGACTGATCGCTTATATAAATCATTTCGTGAATTGGGCTTATTTCATTTAAAACCGTTAAAACACAGTTCACGATTTCAGGTGTCTTCATCTTCACAATGCCTGTGTTTTTAATTTCTGCTTTCGGTAATGTTATTTCGCACAAATCTAACACTGTTACATCTAACATTGCCATGTGATATATTTGATTCTGTAAGATTTGATAGGCCAAGTGTGCTCGTTCTGAGTCTTTACTGACTTCGTCCTTTATTCTGAAAAAGACAAAAATATATCTTATGTGTTGCCATTCCTAAAACTACAACATTATGTGGCAAAAATAATAATAAACATGACTTTCATACATACATTTCAATACATTATGATTGCTTCACTTTTCATGAATGTGTGGCAGTGGTACCTTTGGTTTACCACTTTTCAACAACTACTGGCCTTGACCTTTGATATGAAAGAGGATCAACCATGAGGTTGGTCAGAAATGCATTGCCACATTGTAGATTTTACGGGATAATGATAATTAATTCAAAAATCACGTGAACATACCCATTCCAAATAGTGTGCACATCACCAACTTCAAAAGACAAACTCAATTTGGATTTGAAGTCGACTTGTGGAGTTTTGAAGGAAAGTGTGAAGGCATCAGTACCCTTCGATGAGTCATTCTCCACAAAATTAAAGCCAAATTGTAGTAATTGGTGCTGAAAACATAAGAATTATTTATTACAGTTAAAGCCAAATAGTAGTAATTGGTGCTGAAAACATAAGAATTATTTATTTACAGTAATATTATTTTATTATTTGTCATTTATTTTGTTACTTTATAAGCAATGTTCTTGCAATGCTACATAAGATTGGTTTCTAGCAAGCTTCAGCCAAAATGAGCTAAAGTTTTAACCAAAAGTAAACCATAGCAAGCACGGAAATTGAACAATTGTTACAAATATGTAAGATCATGACGGAGATTCTTTGGGATTACAGGCACCTGCTGGTGTGGGCTTGTGTGGCTAGTAGTTGTGGAGATTCATTTATTTTTAGACAAGTTGCTATAATTTAAATCAGGTCTAAAAGGTTTTTGATATAAAATCAATAATAAACCTCAAGATTAAAATTTAATATTATTCACTTGTAATCATTACAGAACTAAATTTCTTCTTTTTTTTAAGTTTTGACTTCGGTTTAGTAGTTTGTGGCTATAGGCAATAATTTGGGTTTTGGCTTTGGCCAGAAATTAACCTTGTGACGGACACTGATAATAAATATAATAATGGGTATCATATGCAACTTCTCAATTAATTTTGTTTGAATAACTAAAATTGCATGAACACAGTTAAATTTAGACTACCTGTGTAAAACAAAACTGTTTTATATTACAGTCAAATATGGTCTGTAGGGAGCTTTTCACCGCAGTGCCAATCTTCTGTTCTCCCCGATCTAACATATATGGTAAATGTGTTGCACCATCTATGACTGTGTTGACGCCCCAGGACAGGAAGATTGCTTCGTATGCTACTTTTGTTTTGCTGCTGTCTTGGGATGTTGATACTGTTATCTGAAAGAAATATTAGGCTCTATATCTGAATTTTGACTATTCTAACTGATAAAATGTGAATTGAAGTTTAAGACAAAAAATTTCCCCGCAATTTTTTTTTGTATGATTGAAGTAGTAAACTAGCATGCAGTCCGCCTGATCGTAAGTGGCCACTGCCGCCCAAGGAAATCTGTAATCAGCCCCAAATAAGACCAAGGTCCTATCTGAGGTTGACCATATGTGTGTTGATAGTAACAACTTGCTACCCCATTGGCCTGAGTCAGAACGTCTCAGATAAGTATGTCTCCTTTAACGCTTCCTTCAGACCAGAACACAGCAGTGCTTAACACTGCTATTATAAGGCTACAGGTAAAATAGGTGGTGGTGGTGTCGCCGGAGTCGAACTAAATAGAGTTCTACCATTGGAATTACATTATAAATAAGCTCATGTGCACACTTTTAGACCTTCAAACCTAATTTAAGCAAAGGGAATTATGAAACTAAATAGCATCACTAAAAACCATACCATTAAACCATTTGGATCTTCTTCAGTGTACTTCAAATGGGGTAAATCAGTTATTACGATGGAGAACTTGATAGACGCATTCGCAGCCACCGTGCTTACGAGGGTTTGTTTAATTTTAGTAGAATACTGCTTTAATTTCAATTCATTCCGCAACAAGTTGTTCATAGGAGATACTTTGTTTAACCGCCATTGGTTTTCATTATATATAACTGGAAAGTATTAAAATAAATGTTTATTTACGTAGCGTAATTATGTAAAAGTCACAAATAATATTGTACACAAATACCTGCTAGTGGGTCATTTACAACGTAATTAGTAGGCATTGTTTTAATGTAGCTTTGCCAGATAGTTTTTCATAGAAGAATACGTAAACACATAGTAGTTATTTATCACAGAATCAGTTGTAGATCCAAATATTCCTTCCAAACTTTTAAAGTCCAAAATAAACACAAACAACTATCTTCAAATCTATGAAAGTTCAAAACTTCAAATCAAACACGAACCAACGGTTAGAAAACATAGTAGTCAATGGGTTTTTTTTTCTTAAAATTATTTTACGGCCATAGATCTGAGTCCTATACAGCCAATCTTCATTTATATTGTTTTTTTATGACTAATGGATATTATATATATGGAAGATGACGATGATGAGATGTTTCCATATAGAAGATGATGAGATGAGATGGGTCCAGCAAAGTAGTAGGGACTTTACTAGGACTTCTTCATGGAGTCTTGGAAGCAACATGAAGTCATTTCTCGCTGCATCATATCACTTTCCCACAAGCGTGCACGTTATCAAACACTTTATGATAAAAATCCCACCATAAAAATACGACTATACACAAGGTTAGAAGAATAACATTATGCAACGAAACGGCTCTCCCCACTCTCGCCAGAACTCTCCCCACTTCAGCTATTTCTCTCCACAGAGTACATTTGTGTTTGGGATTCAAAGCTCTCTTTATTGTTTGATTTGCTAGGAGAAGGATGCTTAATTATTACTATTATTATTTTGTTTCGTTCGTTTATTAAAATATAAAAAAAGCGATGAAACGATCTTAAAATGTAATAAAGTACACAAAAGCCACAATTACAATGTTATGAACACAGAAAAGGGATATTTTCTTTCGTGGTTATATATAGTGGCAAATATATAATGTGAGCGATGCGGAAGATAAAATCGGGTCACCTTTTGACAATTATTCGGTATCAATCGATCAATTCGATTGTTTTAATCTCAAACAAGTACCGTTAATAAATATGAGTTCTTAAAAAAATTATTAGGTAGAAATCATAAAACCGCATGAGGAAACGAACCGAAATGTATAACTACATGTTTGATATCAACAACAACTCGACTGATGTATTTACTCATAAAAGAAAGAGACATTTCTCTTTTCCGTGATATTTACTCATGAAGGTACTCAATGAAATTGTGAAATCATAGATATTCATTCAATACCATCAACATATTTATTTAAGTATAGATACTATAACACGATCTTTACGGTTTGTAAAATATGTCTTATTAATTAATAACACTATCGATTTTCTTGATAATAATTCGATACATCGATGTTTTATACAATAAATATTGATATTTTTCACTTTAATAGTGATATTTTACCAATATCGATAAATATCGAGCATCCCTAGTATTGATTTTCAAATTTTTCAATTATTCATTTCGAGTCGTGTTCGTGACTGATGACATTATTGCTGTTTATTCGCAACAAGTTTGTAAGCCGGTGTTGAAGTTTTTTTATCAAATTTCTAACACAACAGGCCGACAGGTAAAATGTCGCGAATTCTGGAAATAGACGGTAGTGTGCTAGAAGGGGTAAGGATTTTTACTAGGGTTCACTTAAAACATATTGAAACATGGGGAGCAATAAGTTGACAATTTATCATGTTTTAGGGCGGCCAAATACTGCGAATATCCATATCCCTGAGTGCTATACTAGGTGTACCCTTGAGGGTGACTAAGATCAGAGCGGGCAGGCCTAAGCCTGGACTAGCAGCGCAACACCTGACAGGTAAGTGTACTATAAAAAAATTAAACCTGTGATTAAAATAAAAAACAAAAAGAAGTCTTTTAGCTTTTAAAATCGCAATTTGTTCCCAGAGTCAACTCATACATTTTTTTTTAAAGTGTACTATAGTCTATCATGAAAGTAAAAAATGACACTATAATATTGAAATATTTATTTCTTCATGGTGTAATATTTTGCACAATAATTGTTGATCTCAAAATAATATTTTGAATCCAGGTATTCGTTTGGTGGGCGAGATGTGTGAAGCCAGAATGAGGGGAGTGCATATTGGCTCCACCGAGATAGAGTTTGTACCTGGCAAGCTCAAAGGAGGTTCTTACCTTGCTGATACAAAAACAGCAGGGTAACGTATAACTATGTATTCCGTAGTTAGTTATTAATAATATGATGTTATCTTTAGAGTCGGCCCAACTAGTCGGAAAATCCAATTGGCATGTATTCCAATCAGCAACAAACAAATTAGTTAGTTAGTAGTAATAAATATTTCCATGCTTAAAAATGCTGTAATTTAAATTCAGTTAGTCGGAAAAGCCCATTGGCACATATTCTAATCAGCGACTAGCTGATTTAATAATACATGTTTTAATGCCTAAAAGTGCTGTAATTTAAATTGACTAAACAATTGAATTGAATAAACAAATTACAGCATTTTCCTTCATTGATAATATTTTTTATTGATAGTAATATTTTAATCCAGGAACAATAAACATTTATTGTATTGTACTTATTGTATCAGGGATTTAAATAAATCCATGACATTAAGAATTCAGGATGATCAGGAGCAGAATCAGGTGGTCAAGGAGACTTATCCGAGGCGTTCCATCTCAGTCCTCAGGGGCAGCATCGCATCTGTGGTCAACCTCAGGTACGACCGTGATCATATCTGGGGTTGATTACAAATGTCCATGGTTGGCAGGCTACTTCTTCTTCTACTACTAGGTCGGGATCACAGTGTTTTATAAGTTGACAGTTGTCATGGATATTTAAATTGTATCGTGCAGGTCCATCAGCCTGCTACTTCAGGTGGCGCTGCCGTGCGCTCTGATGGCGCCGGAGCCGGTCACGCTGGAGCTGAAGGGCGGTACCAACGCCGCCATGGCACCGCAGATCGACTACATGGATAAGATCTTCCGTCCCATACTCAGGAAGTTTGGCGCTGACTTCACTATAGAGGTCCTTAAACGAGGGTAATATTTTTGGTTATTATTATATTAATAGCAGATGTAGCAAAAAAGTGCACTGGATGGAAAGTAATCAACGCCATCTATGGAAATCAGTAATGATAATTATAGGCCCTTCCTGACGTTCACCAAAGATGTGTTACTACCTTTACCTGAAGAGGAAGTTAAAATGCCTCATATAAGTATATTATCCCCCTTACCACACAGCGCTTCATAGTAGAACACAGCAGTATTTAATACTGTTATTCTTAATGCTGAAATAAGTATGGTGGTTTTACCGCCTTCAAGGGTTACATATTTATAAACATTTGATGGTTTTGTCGTAACAAAGACCTTGTGTAAAACTACTATTAAATATAAGAGAGTTTTGTTAACAAAATGTTTTTTCACAGTTTCTTTCCCCGTGGCGGTGGTCATGTGCGCATCAACATCACTCCGGTGAAGCAGCTGCAGGCGGTGAACCTGATGGAGCGCGGGCAGCTGGAGACCCTCACTGCCTGGAGCTTCGTGTCCGGATCAGTGAACATTGCTGTGAGTTTGTTAAGCCTTAGCATATTATAACTGGTCTGTTTGTTAGCCAAAAATTAATATTTTGGATTGACTTTTTTGTATTTTTTATTATTTTCGTTAATCATCGAAGTAGCAAATGAGCAGTCCACCTGATGGTAAATGGCCACTGCCGCCCATTGACCTTTGTAATGAACCACAAGACAAGATCACAATCCTGCGTGAGGTCAGCCATAGATGCATTGTTACCTTTGATGACAAAGTTGGCATGCCTCGGATAAGTATGTCTCCCTTATCACACCCTTCAAACCACAACACTGGTACTATTAGGTAGAAATAGAAGTGGCTGTGGTGCTGCCGGAGTAAAACCACAAAGGGCTCTACCGCCTTAAAAACCGATGTTGAATAACAGTGTGCTGATGATGTGAGAGATGTTCACGGTGAGGTGTTGCCCAGGTGGCGCAGCAGATGGCGCAGGGGGCGAAGCACGCGCTGCGGCCCGCGGCGGCGCTGGAGGCGCACTGCTACCGCGAGGACCGCCGCGTGGCGCGCGACGACGGATACGCCATACTGTTAGTAATGCACGATAGAGCTTGTACCCTCAAACTTTAAGCTTGACTTTTTAACCTTGTTGTAATATGTTGCAGGCTAATGTAAAGTATTGCGCTCAAACATGAATACTCTTTAATCTTTATAACACTCATTAATTAAGCAATTGCAAGATCTATACAAATAAATAAAATTGAAGTGTCTGTTTGTGATTTCAAAATAGCTATATTTTACTCAATTCATACGAAAGTATACACGATACCTGTAAAATTTTTGTCTGTCTGTTTGGCTGAGCTAATATTCTAAACGGCTTGACCGATTTCAACGGGACTTTCACTAGAAGATAGCTGAAGGCCATAGGCTACTTTAATTTTAGAAAAATCAATTTAAATATATTCTTTTTTAC
>DWPV01001052.1:0-22765 GCA_018251915.1 Urbanus proteus proteus | reverse complement strand
AGTGACTTATTCGCAGAATAAACCCTATTTGACGATTGAACAACAGATTTTTTCGCTATCTGTCGAATTAACCTTATTTGTCTGTTTATCTGACTATTGAAAAATTAGCCCTAAAGCAAATAAATATATTCAACAAAATATCTATTTTAAGGGATTTGCATTCTTTTGAAGTTAATCATATAGCTAAGAGTGGAACAAATGTTAGGAAATATAGTTCATATTAATTTTTTTTCTAATAAATAATATGAGTTAAATTAAGTGTCAAATATTGACGATGAGAGTAACAAATGATGCAAATTAAATGCCTATATTAAATGTAAAAAATGCCATCCATCAATCCTTGATCTATAGAACACAAAGCAACCCTATTTCATTATTTTCCTAAAATTTATTAAAATAATTAAAAATATACATATTAAATTTATAAAAAATAAAATTTGAAATAGACATCTGATCCAAAAACTGAGATTACTCTAGAAAGCGTAGTCAAGTTGTGAAGTTCATTCTACCCAGCGAGATCTTATGCATTTTTAACTCGTTTAGATAAACAGAAACAATATGGAGCTACTTAATTAAACATGTTTCTCGATCCATAAATCTAAATGTTCAACACCTGCAGCTCACAGGCAAGTGCTGAGATTGTAGGCAACCAACCGACGAACCGTATCTCAGTCTTACGATCATAAGTGAAAGCCATAAAGATAAGGATCAACTGTAGATTTGAGCATGTCGTAGTCATTTGAAATAACATTTATTCGGTAGAAAATAGCGGAGACAAAAGTACATGATATTACATATTGATATATTGTTAAAACCCACTCAAATTATTTTAATTACTTTCTACTTAATATGCATGGCATTCTTATATCTAGTAACGACTTTAGTTTAATTAAAATCTAAAAATAATGTTTTTTTTCCAGATGTTCTTCAAAGCGCGATGTCAGAAAACGGTGGAACAGTAGTATCACGGGCGTCTACACCTCGTCCTGTCGCAGATAGCCCAGTAAATGCCCCTTTACGATCAAGACATGACCAATTTCTCGCTACTTCAGCTGATAGAACTCAACAAACACCGAGAACTTCTTCAAGTGGTCGAAATCCCAATGGAAATTTTGATTCACCTCCATTGCCTTACCACCGCCAGATTTCCACTGGATCTTTATTAACTGCCACCCATCGTGAATCCTCAGCTTTCGTCCCTGTAGTACCAACTCGAGCTATGCACCCTGTTATGTACCCCAATGAAATGCATCCTGCACTAATACCATCAGAAATAATGGAAAGAGAGAGAATCATAGATAGAGAACGAGCTGAACCTGCTAAAGGATCTCCAGACAGGGCGTCAGGCAATTTTCCTAAGAGAAATTCCTTCGATTTAATGGCCATGATGGTAGAAAAGAGAAAAGAAGTAGCATTAAGAGAAGCTGCTGCTGCCATGTTACTTCCACATCATAGAACACCATCAATAGATGGGATGATATCAGATGGATCTCCACAACCCCCTATTTACGGCCCGCCTGGGGCATTTCTCGGGGCTCCTGGTCCGTCACCTACTACTGGTAATAGTTTCACATTTCCGGGGGCTAGTCTATTTCCACCAGGAGCTGGACCTCACCAAATGCACCCACATTTAGACAGGCGATTATTGAGAGCTCCGGGTAGAGCGTCTCGGCCGAAAAAGCAATTTATATGCAAATTCTGCAATCGCCAATTTACGAAATCATACAACTTACTGATCCACGAAAGAACTCACACGGACGAGCGGCCATACTCCTGCGATATTTGCGGAAAAGCGTTCAGAAGACAGGATCACTTGCGAGATCACAGGTAAGATAACAACTCATAATAACTTACTCATAATTCAGCTGTAATTTTCAATGCGCAACCTGTAATTACTGTTGTTGTTGATGGCCCGTCCGGTTTCTTGCACGTTTTAATTTTCTACTACAGTGATCATAGTACATATTAAGGCCTAATTTAAATGCACGTAACAAGCAGCCGGTGTAACTCAAGTTGCAGATGTTAAGCCGAGTGTGGCCACATCCGCTCCACTACTTGGAAATGGAATATTTATAAAGCTCCTCAATCTAGCGAGCGGTTCGTAGAAATCGGCCTATCTTGATTAATAAGTGCGGCTATCTATTTAGACTTTCAGTTCTTTAACGGTTCTTAGAGAAACATTTTCGTAATTATACAAACTTGTTACCTGACTCTGAGATACTAATGATTTTAATCACTACGATCAAGTTGATTTGTTTTTTTTTATGTTAAATACTCTCGATACATTTACTTATTTTTATAATATAACTATTTCCGCAAAGAGAGTTTAAAACTTTTTCCTGTTATTTTCTTCACCAAATAGGTACCAAAGTTTAATGACTTTTTAGCAATTGTTAATTTCTAAGTGCGTTCTTAATTATTTTCATCAATGTTCAAATAACAATAGCGCTTTTAATATCGATACGTAATAAGAAAGTTAAATAGTTAACAGATCCATCGCTAGAGAAAACAAGATTGCCTAAACAAGTTCTACTTGTTGGAACCGTTCCCACAGTATTATTTAGTGTGCATCTATAAAATATCGATTTATTGTTTCTATAAAAAGCAAAGCGGATATTTTGTACTTCAAAAAAGTATTAATTGGATTTTTTATTACATGCCATTATCCAATGTGGATTTTTTGATCAGCTTTATGTTAAGGATTAGATTCATTCGTATTATCATGCGTACAAAAAATACGAATTATATCTACTTATATTTATCATTGGAATGTTTTCGTATCTCATAAGGTTATATATAATTCGTTGCCAGTCCTTTAAATTAAGCGGATGTTGGTCACAACATCGACTTTAATCCGATTAAAATTATTTATATTCAAATCATATAAAATATCTTTCGATTCGTTTCGAATTTGTCTACTGGTCTGATGATAAACGAGGAAACGGTAAATCAATGTCTTGGCGAAGTAAATAATAATATTAATGATATTTGATCCGATGTGAACTAAATATATTAGAGACAGTTGTGTTTTACGTTCGTATAATACGGCCTCAATTAAGTATCATATATAAACTTCGTAAAATAATAGAACGATTACTAATACTAGTAAATTTATCTTTGTTGTATTAATGCGGCAATTTTGATTTGATGTGTGTTACTTATTACATCGAAGAACGTAAAGTCAGGGTAAATCATAAAAAAGGTTCCATCTTTTTAGTTTGTGATAATAACGTATCTTTTATAAATTTTATTTTGTTATCCCGGTATATTTATAGACTATACCAGGCAAACTGAAGTGATTAAACTTATGCTACACATAATAGGATTGTTTAAAAAATATAGCCTAGTACATTATATGCGGATTGTTTTATAATTAAATTTATCTTAAATCTTACTTTTTTCCAGTTCAACTCCTTATTCGGTAACTATAAAACAAGGTGTTTGAAATGTCTCTATCGTTTCATTGCGCCATAAAACCAAATAGAAATCACTGTCTACCAATCTCAGACTATTAGGGAACTATTGTAACGTTTGTTCTTGGTACGATTCGAAAATATATCATGGGTATACTAATTGGTTGACTTATGTGGATTATTTTCACCGATTGAGGATAGGAACCATTTTACTACCCTCCAAGATATTATAAATATAGTATAGTATAGAAAAGTTATCTAAATTCATAAAACAAGCACTTAACTTTTTTCTTTACAAGAATGTCCGTGTCAAAGTAACAGGTAGTACCTAACAGATTAATAAAAATATAATGTTCGTGAAGATTTTCCTACATATCAAACCACAAAGGTACGCCGATGGTAGTAAGCTTCGCAAAAAGGACTCACTAGAATACATAATTATGATAAAAAATGATTTATTGCTAAGTGACATTTTCAATTACGAAGTGAAGTGTACGAAAAAGTTATGATTAATCTTGTTGTAATTGATTAATGCAAAGATCTTTCCGCAACGATAAATAATATTCTTCATAGTTAAGTGTAAATTTTCGAGAAATCTGATAACGTATCTGTATTATTAATTGCAATAACTAATTCACTAAAACATGCGGTAAATTGCATTGATATTTTTATCTAAAAAGAAATGAAAAACCATTAAGTGCCTGCTAATATGTTTCGATATGGAAGTTGCATAGGTGCAACCTTGATTGACATCAATTGTCATTTAGTTTACTGATATCTACTGATATCTTTATCTGTTTCTAAGTGGTTTGGTCTGAAGTTTCGTTACTGGGTTAAATAGCTACGTAGAGATTAGCTTCAAATATCTTTCTTTTAATAATGAGTAAATAATTTTCACGCTTTTATTTTCGATACCTTCAGTTAGCAATCAAGGCTTGCATTATTTTAAATTAATATTATAAGTAGTATATAAGCACTTAGTAAGTACAAATTATACCTACTACTTGAAAATTCATAGCACTAAAAATGTTTTAAAATACTAGCTGTAGAGTAGCCACTAAAGATTATGAAATCTAGAGTAATAGTTCTTATGTCTGACTAATTTGCTTAAAGGTAAGTATTGAAGTAAGGTGTTTAGTAACCTACCTACATATTAGATTGCTATATTTTTTTGTACAACTAACATCCGTCAAGGAAGTTGCCAAAGCAATACAATGCCACCATTACAATAAAAAGTGCGATAAAAAATACGGTAAAAATAACAAAACAGACCATAGAATTAGTCTTAGTGATATTTGATGAACCATAATGCCTTTTTTATATTAGTAGTAGTAGTAGTACTGCTTCCCGGGATTACTAATCAATTTAACTTTCAAGTAATACCTAATTCAAATCCTATGTTGACCACAGAGGATTTGAATTATTACTGACTGACTTACTTAGGTGGTCTGTATGCTTGTTTGCTATTTCTATAAAATAAAAATATGTAAGAAATCTATTATGTACTGTATCAAATCTTTAGAGATTGTCTTGTGTGTGACGTGTTGACCTTAGGGTCAAACACGTTCCTCTTTCGAAAAAAAAATCACGGATAGTTACTTTCAAGAACTAAATTGCCTCCAAATTAAGTAGATATATTTTAACAAACCACAACATAACACAGCAGCACAAACTGCTGCAAATTATGTGTGACGGTGGCAACGCAATCTATACAGACTAAAACGCATGCTATTCGTCTCACATTAAAGTTACCTCCGTTTTTTTCCTTTCGGCCCGTAATTAGTTTAGAATCTGATGACTCACCCGATTCTATTGGTGCTAAGCAATGTAATGGAAGTTCAGAATTGATACGGTCGGCAAAATGGTCAATAAATTCCGTGTCTATGACCGTAATGTTCGGCTGTGCTCCGCTTGATTCATTTATCATTCGTTTAAGAAATTCTTGGTTCATAGCTTTGGTAGACATGCGAAAAGGTTGTTTTATTTAAGTTATGAATATCTTGTTTTAGTTTTTTGTCGCTTAACCGATTGTTGTATGGTAATTACTAATTAGTAATGGAAGATAAAAGGACATTTCGTGGTTTGACTGTAGAGGCATAACCGTCGAATCTTGTTATTTTTTTTAAAAACAACAGAGTAATGCTTTTATTTTAACGGTATGGAAAGTACTTTAACTAATTTTCAATTGAGTGACCTAGGGACAGTAATCCATCTATGAATGATCTCATTTAGTACCTACTTCTAATCTACTTGGAACTTATAATCATCTGAGAACGTGTCGATGGACTGCAGCTCGTTAACGGCTTCCGTTACAAAAATATCCCACTTTTCTATCCACTTTATCATATGCAATTTATATTACAAGCATAAATGTTATTTAAAAGCCGACAGTTTTTTCTTATCAATCAACTTTTTGGTTTTTTTGCTTACTGTACGCACGCAAGCTACACGTGGAGAATTCAGTTCGGTAATAGGCTTTTTCTAATCTATTTGTGCCTATTCGACAAAAGCTTTTATTTTTTGACTAAATCAACGGTTACATTCTGTTTAAATTTTATTTACATAAAAATATTTTGAATTTTCGTTTCAAAGAATAAAGATTTCCCGTTAAGTTCACAGATCAGTAGAAACCTTGTTTTATGGACAATCTTATTATTAAAAAACCTCTAACCGATGTAAAGCAGTAGGTAGTTGTATAACATACATTTACATGAATCAGAAGAATCCTTAATAACACGTTACTTCATACCGCCTGTATGCAAAACGAGATGTAAACAAAATGTAGATACACGAAAATAATCATCTGTGAGCTCATGCTTGCCGCGTCATTATTATGTGCAGTTACAGTGTTTTTTGTCGCGGCTATTATTATGTTATGATTGCCTTTATAATCGAGATGCATAATACCAGCACAAGACCTGCATAATACCAGTTTATTATAACCCATGCTATAATTAATAACTTCGTCGAAAAAACAGCGCGCCTTTGACCGACCAAGGACAGGGAAGTCGAGCAAACGATTCTCCGAAAAATTGATATTTCATCACGATTCCAACAAAAACCGTAGCAAAATTATTGATAAAATATAGCACATTATATAATTATACGATTTAGCTGAGAACGAACGAAATCGGTCGAGTCGCATACTAAACAAGAAGGCTCTACGTAAATAAACAGCTTCACAGGAAGCCTTATCTACCGATCGGTTAAATCGAGGTACCATCAGAAATTCTTGAGACGTAATTTTAAGTTGGTTAAATATTGAGAAAATAATGAGCCGAATCTCCTTGATATGCTTTTTATGTAAATTGGCTTAATCGTATTTGACCGATGCAATTAAGACTAAAAGGATTAATGTTGAAATTTTTTTAACGAAATTCAAAAACTTTTTATGTCTTTACAACTCAAGCTTTAAAATACTTAAATGTAAACGAAATATGTGAACTTATTTTTGGAGAATCGCATTTTCTGTTTTTTTTTTCATTTTTCAAAAGTTGTTCAAATAAATTTAAAGTTCCATAACTTATTAATTTATTGAAGTACCAACAAATAGAAGTCAAGTTTTATTATGGCAAGTGTTCATAATGTTTTAAGTGCAAAGAGACAGCAATTTTGTCATATGAAATATGAATATGTATATAGATATGTCAAAAGATAGTCATGTAAATATTCGATGATAAGGAAGCGATAATTACTAATTTCCATTTATTTTAAACATACTTTATTAAAGTAGACTCCAAGATAAAAACTTCTTCATTTACATTACAGAGATATTATAAACGATTACACATCATCTGGATAAACTATCTACGTCTCTAATCAACGTTCAACAAAAATTCCTTCACTAATAAGAGATCGTCAGTGTTCCCACCGAAGATGAGATGTGTATAAACATAAACATACAAACAAGCGTTTACGCCATAAACCTGTAGAGGTACCGGAGATACGAGGCATAAAAATATAACTACATATAAGGCAGTTTGATATAGACAACGATGAAAGCAATGTTAGAGAGTGTAAAGATAATCTGTTACAAAGTAACTTAGAGAAATCACGTTTTACCATCAGTTTAAAATATTCTAATACCACACTTACAAATATTAAAAAATATACACGTTTTCGTATCAATAATGTTACGGTCGATAATTTTGTCTTCAAATTGTCGCTTGCTGCATAAGAATTATTTTTGCATTGAACTGCATTTTATCTCGAGGCTCATATGCAATTATGATTCGTCCGAGACCACATATAATGGGGACCGGGCAAACCTCCACTCGCTCGTTTTGATCGCTTAAGGGGCTGCAGCAAAAAGGGATATCAAATTAATACTGAATCCATAATAAATCAAAGCGGGCAGGTGGACTCGGTCGCGAGAACAACAGTTTGCCTACGGATATCTTTAGAAATGATCATCTTGGACCAATCCAATAATGATGCTAAGGTATACGTGTTATTTCCTCGCAAAACACCGAAATTGGTGGCAAAAATGCGTAATATTCCAATCAGTTGAAAACGATTTATCGAATTTCACCTCGAGGCAATTCGATGCAAAATTGTCACGCAACCATCAGAAGAGGTTCCTTAATTCCATAAATGCCTGATGCACTGAATTTGAATATTGTGTCCCATCGTGAGTGTGTTAAAAATTGCACACAAATGAGAAAATTTTCGACTTTGCTATTCCTTAGTGATAACCAGTTTTCAAATATTTGGACGCTTTGCAGATGTTTATTAAAAGAGAAACAGTGATGAGACTAATCGTTGTACTGGTTTGTTCATATACGTAGGTACGGACGAACATGTATTTGAAATAATCGTGACCGAGGTTGAAGAATAATTAGCCAGAAACGCCGTACGGAGCGCTCGTCGATTTCACAGTTTCTTATTGGCTTTTGAAAGTTCTTTCTGACTACGTTCAAGTTGTTGCGCAACTTAGAATACCTACCTTTTTAATGGTAAGAAGGTTTTATAAGACCTACATGATTTACTAAGTGATTCGAAATTTAAAAACTTTTTTTTATTGAGGAAACGTAAGACATTTAGTAAAGGCATTGCTAAGGTGTAGTTAATAATATTGATGTCATTTCTGTCTGAAGGATTTTCGGTTACTATTATTTCTAAATATGTAAGGACAGGTAGAGGAATTATTCAAATTATAATTTATGCGGTTGCGTGCAGTTGCGAAACGCTTTTTGTCTTCGATTCCAAACCAATTAAGCACTCGCGTGATTCAAATTCGAAGATCTCTTTAATCCTACGGCGCCGTCGGATTATGTGCATTTTTAATATCTACCTATTTTTATTCTTCTCAGAAAAAGTCAATCGATGATTTTTATATTGTAGAAATAGCAAACGAGTATGATATCTCGCTGGTGCCCCAGCTGCTCATGGACACCTACGATAAGCTCTAGATGAGAATCATACCCTACCTGAGTTTGGTCATTGACGATTTGCTAACTAAAACAGAAAAACTTATTGTCATTGGGCATTCATAGAAATAGCTGTGGTGTTTCCGAAATAGAACCATATACATACTTCAAATACTTAACAAATAATATTAGGACCACGGTCATGTCATTAGACAATTTCAATATCATCCGTTTTTTTCATCTATCACATATTTTAAATCTACGATCATTTAAAACCCATATTTTTTCCTGCTCCTTATCTGATCCGGATAGAGAAGATTTATTACATTGATTACTTTATAATGCGACGGAAAAAACTTCTCTTAAAAAGTCCTGCACTTAATCTATAAGTGAATACACCATATACGTTGTTAGCCTTCAAACAATTGTGAATTTAACTGAATATTGAGTACTGACTTAAAAGCTTTTCTTATTTGTGATGGAACTGAATTCATCTTTATTGGTATAGGATTAAGATTTAAATCAGTATCATAAGAAAACTTGTCCTTTAAGCGTGGGTTGGTAAGATATATGCTTATCGTCGATTTAGCATTTCTCCGCTACTTAATCCAGTTTTTAAAGCCATTAAAGCTTGTAGTAGCAATGTACTGGTATTTGGTTCAACTACCTTGTGGTTTGTGGTAAATCGTAAGGCCTATATTTCGACAGTTCATATAATTGTTTGACATTCTTGTTCTCGTATTCAGTCCTTGCCGATAGTGTACTATTACTTTAGTATAATACAACTTTTCCTTTAAAATCTTTTACTCTTGATGGTTATATTTGTTGAAGCCCTTAGTCCCTATTTTTTAAAACTCCGTTTGTTTTTGCATCTCATCCTATTTTGTTTTTTTTTTTTAAATGTCGCGGCTTTCATGTTTTGCTTCATTTTTACCATTTTCGACTTCGACCTCCAGAAATCATGTCATAAATTAGTTATTTTGTTATTTTATACAAAACCTTGGACAATTCTCGACTTTAATTAACGAAACGATATCATGCATTTAACTTGTTATATAAAGTCTTGTTTAAAATTACAAATCGATTTTTGATATTTACATCACGGTTATACATGTATATTATTTTTTGCTAGTATAAGTATACAGTATTATAATACACATTACCCTTCCATACAATCTACTAATAAGTTCCTGGATAGATTTGATGGTTCAAAAGCGAACTTCAAACGAAACGAATATCAAACATTAGCGTACATAATGTAGATATTTAAAGATTAGAATTTATTTCCATGTACATGGTTGAACAAAACCTCGACATCTCGACTCGAGAGTCAACTAAACGGACGAGAGTTCAAAATATTTCAGAGTAGTCTTGAGGAGACGAGCAAACAGTGACCGGTCGGTTGTCCAAACAAACGCTCCACGTCAACCCAGCCCACACTGGCTTGTTTACTTTACGTTTAATATTTGTATATGAATATTGTAATTGTTCTTCATCTTCGTGGCGTAATCATTGGTACTTGGCGTTCAACGGTCTACACTATGAATTATGTCTTAAAATGAAATAATAGTTCTTATTTTTCCTTGGAAGGTATCAATTATATTTATTCATTGATGATTACTTTACATACGTTTTTGATTAATGAAAACACGTCTCTAGATAGTCTGACAAACACGGTTCTACAAATTATAGGACAAGTCAATAAATCATAACGACGATGATTAGTACAGGCTCTTTGCACTTAATTACAATAAACAGATCACGAGTACCTTCCTACATACATGTAACAACACGATTGTCAAACTTGAACCAAACAATCGCCCACCAGCATCCAAGAACAAGTTTTGAAAGTTCAAAATGTAGATGCCATTGTTATTTATGAATATAGAAGAAAGAGGTATCCCAGGCGACTTGCGTTGACCATTAATCATATGACGACGTCTACCTCAGATAAAATCCGTCCAGTGAAGACACTCACACGTATACACACAACACATACAAACACACCAGGTAGAGATCCTTAATCTTATTTATTTGAAGAAATTCTCCATTAGCTTTCATAAGAAGAAAATCTTTAACTTTTTGTCTCAAAATTATATTCTCTATATTTATGATTTTTTTCTTTATATTGTTATATATTAATTACATACTTTATACTAGTGAATTTATATTTTATGCTATTTTAAGAACAATATTTTTCATATTTTTAATAATTCATCACTATCTTATTTTATGTATTTCCATCGATTTTGAAACAATGTAGTTTAAAAGTATATTGCTATTCATAAAATATTTCGTTCACTGCATATTATCATATATTTCGATAGTAATATCTGTAACTAATTTTATTTGAACGATATTTTGTAAATCTATTTTTAAATGGAAAATAAACCCCAAGGTAGTACCGAAACTGATACCATCTTGTACGGTCAACAGTTATAGGGTCCATAGGGATTAAAGTCAGCTTTTAACCGGTTGTCCTTGGTATACCGTGCCCTGTAAAGATGTACCTTTCCTACATGCAGTTGTTTATTTATACCGGAGAAACCACGAGCAAAACAGAAATGTTCTATCTCATTTTGCTTCACAGAAATGTTGGATTCAGTAACTATCTAAATACGAGTATATCTATCATTTCAGCTGAATAAATTCTTTTCTGGACGCTTTAGAAATCACAAATAACTTAAAAATGTATATATTCTCACTTCTTAAATTTTCATTTTATCGGCCTAACATTTTTGGGGAAAAAAATATTTGGTTTTTAATTATGTGTCAAGTTTTTAGAAACTCAAATACCTCAAATATAATCGAATCAACAAATTAGAAAATGTTTTTAACTTTAGAAACCAAAAAAATATCTATAAGGCTTAATCCGAGTTAAACTTAATTCCTTTACAAAGGTTTTCGGTTGAATTCATTATAGAAAAAAGATGGCTCGAAGTAGACTAAAGCCAGTTTTAAAAGGAAATAATCACGTTATTTATTACTGCTGCCCGAGAGGAACCATCTTTAATCTGTCCTAAGCACGTACAGGCTGATTTTATGGAAGATTAGACACATAGATCGACATCTAAAAAGATTTGAATATAAATAAAGATAGAACTTGCCTCATATGGTTAAAATATAGTACTTTGAAAAAATTTTGACGAGAATATTAACAACAATAATTTAGTTACAGTTTCTTACATATAACTTATTTGTTAGTTACTAGTATGGTATCAGATACAATAAAACTTATAAATAGCAGGTAACTAGTTTATTAAACTAGATAGATGTTTCCTCTTGTGTCATTTAGATACTGATGAAAAATATCACATGGTCATGTGCTTCTTTCCTAAACTTCTATTTCCACAAATATACAGTAACTAATAGAAGTAACAGGGAAGGATTTTAATGTAATTTGACCATTAACGATTAGTTCATTTATTCCCTATAGCTATGTAGGTGCTAGTAATAAACCCAACCCACGAATTAAACCAACCAGAAGTTAGACTCAGACTTAATTAAAACGATTACTATGCTACAGCGTATTATTTATATGAATAAGTTTTGTATTTTAAAATCCCATTGTAGACTTCAAAGGAATCCGGTAGGTATACTCCTGCATATTTATGAGATATGCTTATGTATTTACCGCCATAGTGGGTTCATCTACCTTAAAACAAATCTGTCCACTTTTATAATATTAAATGCCACTCAATAGGCTTAAAATACTATAAATTAAACGAATATATTGTTGAAACAAATAACCAAGTATTATTTGTATTTTAAAATAACTAAAATCGATATTACATTACCTGTTGAAGAGGAAATAAAAAGCCACAGTACTAATGAGCTGAAAATAATTTCAAACACAATGTTGTAAGCAATATTTCTTACTATAAACCGAACTATTAATTGAAAACACGTGGTCAATAAATTAACGGAAGAAGAAAACCGAGTTGTATAACCACACGAAAGCTCCAATAAACATCCATGATTCAAAATTACGAACGATTACAGCCAATTACAACGCAGCGAGTATTAAAACTGGATTTATGAAACCGAAATTAACACTCGCCTTTACCCCGTTGGCCTAATTGCACCACCACCATATAATAAATCATATTGAATCGAGACATAACGAAATTGTAGCAAGGATTCCAGATCTAATTGGGTCCGTACTTACGAAGCTTGGACCTATCAATATACATTGATTAATGGTATTGAGAGACCTCAGTATAATTGCCAAGCGAGACCGTCATGAATCAACCGCCGGAGTTATAAATCTGATAACTGGAACTAGTTTTGTTACTTGAATAACATTACGAGCTACTTCCAAGTCTCGGTGTCTCTTAACTTTTTTCTTCCCAACACTCGTTCGCCTCATTTTAAATAACACCGCATGTGTAAATATTTTGATATTTTTATCTTATCAACATGTTTAATGAGTATACAGAAAGCGGAAAATAAAAATAAATCACCTACCGTGTTCAACGCTTGAGTAAAGACACACGTTTTAGGATTTTTTGTTGAATGCAAAACGAATTTGAAAGCTTTTGTGTTGGCAAATCCATTTTTTCTTATAAATATAACACCTATAGGTATATTCTATATTTAACAGTAAAAATTACTAATCTCAAGTTTGATTAACAAAATTACTACATAATTAGAACTTTTACCTACTCATATTAACTTCAACGTTTGACCATATTCATAATGGAATTTTATTAAATGGTATAGTAGACTGTAGCGTTACACGAAGTTCTATTTTAGAAGAGGTAAACAAAAGATAATATAAACACCGAAAGATATTAGAACACCGATATAGGTGATTATAAAAACGGCGATATCAAATTTCCGAAAAGCAAGCGGATTGTAAAATTAGATTGTGTTTCGGAACAACTCAAGCGCGATCAAGTTTAGTATCAACTATCTCACAATTTTTTGCTTGTACGTCAGGCGCCACTGTTTTTATTCGTTTTGTTTACAAAAAGTTCCATTTCCCGAAATACATAATATAAACTAATGACGCGAATGTAAGATAATAAACTATTGCATCAATATTTAATCTCTTTACCTCCACAAGTCACAATAATTATGTGTGAGCGGATAAATATGATTTATTTAAATCAACTTCGTTTTCATTAATACTTAAAGTATTATCTAAAATTATACCTACTATATAGAACGTATGCAGTTACAACAAAAATCGTAATTTCGACGAGAATTTAACAACATAAGTCGACTTTATTCTACACTTTAAGATGTAGCAACATTATAGCAAATATCAAAGGCAAAATAGTTTATGTTACATCAAATGAACATTGCAGCTGGAAGTGTCGTTGGCAACACCTTTAACATTGTAGCGACGCTTCTTGGAAGTCAACTTGCTGAAGTAGTTTACTTGCTTAGAACTAGATAAAGCACCTGTCAGACTGGCGCATGGTGTAGGTAAAGTACAGTGCAATGAATGTCCCCGTCACTCAGAGGTGAAATTGAGTGTGAAGCGGCAGCGGCCAGCCGTCGCTCCCATTAAGTCGCTCGGACTGCGCCCGCGCTGATAAACCGGCTTCGGACGCGCTATTGTAGGCTACTGTCATTATTACCGCATGATTTTGTGCTTCTCAAGCATGTGGTTCAAAATCTTATCTTCTTCTTATCATTAGGTAAATATCGGATATACTCGTATTCATACCGCATAGTCGGTATATACAAGTATATTATGTCATAGAATCGATGTATAATATATATAATAACTGATCACTTAGAATAAACCCGCTGCCGGTAGGTACCTATTTTTTTCGCTTACAATTACCTTTATTTAAACTTTCAGAAAATATTATCTCAATTTATGTATACCTTTTATATGAGCTTAGCTTAGAGCGTAGCTTACCTTGAAATACCTTGACTCAAAATTCTATTTAAATAAACAACTTCAAAAACGTACAACATAGTAAACATGTTTACAACAAACTTCTGTAAGAGCAACTTTAGCGATATCTTTAGCTTAAAACTGTGATTAATGTCAAAATAATAGCATCAAGGCCCCCACATACCACAGCGCGCTCGGCCAACCTCTCCGCTGCGGTCCATTAGTATATTCCATTTATTTTTTGTCCACGTACCTGTCCGAGTTTGGGGATTCGACTTTTTATAAGGCTCCGCGACGAATACAAAATTTCTTTAGTATACAACGAAATATAAATGATGTGCCGTGGAACTATGCACCGGCTTCGTGGGGCATTTTATTTTTCGATTAAGTTTTTTCAGTGTTCAAAATGGGAAAGCAATGACGTTGTTGTTTAAAAAGCAACGATGGCGCTACTACGCTTTATTAAAGTATCTATCAATTGGTTAAAATGATGGGAACTAAGGAATGGGCGGTTCAGTTATGTAGGCTAGAAAATATATAAAATAACATACTAAGCGCAATCGTTAAATTGAGAACTATATTTGCAATAAACTTAAATATACTTATAAAAATATAAAAAAATAAATACTCTATCAACAGATTACATAAAGAAAAATCTGGCGTTAACGGTGTCGATTTATGTTGTTGGAAGAATTTAAAAACTTAGTAACGTCGATAACAATTTCAACTTTAAGATGATTCACGATAAAAAAATAATTAAATGTTGAGTTAAATATATAGTACAAATTACCCCAAAAACACATAACACAGAAGCAAAGCCGTAGGCGAGCGCTGTCTTCGATCTCATTAGTGTAGGCTGAGATCGTTACCAAGACCCACCTCTGTACATTAATGAGACCAAGAAAGGCACAGAATCTATTAGGCTGTGTGAACACCTCTAATGATGTATTATTTTCGACCACACACTTTATTTAATTGGATGATTACAAAATCAAATAGTTACCTACGTTGAAGTTGCTTTGCTGTAAATTAAATTAAATTGATGACGTGTGAAGTTATTTCTTATACACGTTCAAAAAACTTCACAAAAATCTGAGTAGGTGTAACGGCATATTTTACTGTCAAAAAGTAAAAAATGCGGTACTTGTATTTAAAATTAATGTTAATTTTACTTCATTAAAATGATTACAGTAAAAACTGAAGACATGTGAATCATAAAATAAAAAATAAATATCTCACATTAACATGAAGTTTTCACGGCGAGTAAATAAAACGGAATTTATACAAGAATTACATTTTACATAGATGACTGTACATAAAGGGTAACGAAATTAATTTTTTTCCTCAATAAAATGGTAGCGCGGGAACAAAAAACTAACAGTACAGCTGCAGTAAAAAACGAGAAATAACCTTACGCCATTACAATTTCACAAATAACAAAAAAAGTCCGCTTACTGACATCTCATTCTGTTTAAAGCTGCGGCGCAAAAAATAGAATTATAAGAATACTAATATAAGTTGCCATGGTCGTTGCGAAAATATACATAGTAAACAACTTGGCTCATTTGCATTATGTCATATACTAACATGTAAACGTTTAGCTACTGCCAATTCGGATTCCGTTGTCGGTTCATATGATATTTTGAATTTTAATAAGCATTCATTCATATACAATTTCCTTTTTTTATTTTTGGAACATGTCTCTTAATCAATTTTGCAATGTAATTAATTTATTTGTCAGTTTTTCTTTTTAATTTATTGAATAGCACAGAAAAAATAAGATTCAAACGTTAATGAAATAGTCATTATCTTTACCTGCTTTAAATCATTAGCCTCGTTTGTTCACATTAATCATACTGAAAGTGGAGACAAAAACAGTACAGCTTCATCATTACCGAGCGTTGGAGTCAATCTCGTCTAAAATCCGCACTATTCTAATGGTAATTAGCTGAAAGTAAGCGTTGGCGTTCCTTCTGACGGAGCTATAGGTAGCGCAACAATAAATTCACTTAAAGGGAACCAGCTTAGTTGGCTGTAAAGAGATAAAACATTGCGTGGGACGAGCCAGTGAAGAACAGTTGCTCGGGAACAACTTTTATGTACACTAATGCGACGTCCGTAGCGTTTCGACGATCATTTTAACTTGTAATATGCATTCTGTAGTAGTTTTGAACTTTGGATGCGTTCTAGAAACGACAAAATCTCGTCTGTACCTTTATTCTCAGTATCGTGTTATTTTTAAACATTAGCTACTTCTTAGGTAAATTTTACTTATTTTTTTCGACACCCTGCTAAACTTATGTTGAATACTTACATTTGATAGAGTAAATAGTCATGAAGATCGTCCATGTTGAACCACAGATTTCTATTTGATTTGAATAAAATTCCACGTCTCGGAACATTAAGGTGAGATCTACGTTAGAATCAATAGCTTTTATATCTTATCGAATAACTTTCGATGCGTTCACCTGAAAACCATACAGTTTCCAATAACAACTTGCCACTTGATTATACGAATCACAAGATTATGTTAATTCCAGTTGTTTTAGCGTCTTTGATTTAGTTACAACTTAAGAAGCTTGTAACCATTTCTGACTATAAATTTATGTATTGTCGCTACCGTTTTTGCATTTGTGTGGGTTTAAATAAAGAGTGGCGTGGATTTAAATAATGGATTTAAAAATGACAGCTCATTTAAAAACAAATCTGTACCTGTTTTATAAGTAAATTATTAATGGCTCGCAATAATCTCTATATGCTTGAAAGAGATTAGAAAGTATACAATAATGTGTGTACTTAAAAATATTAAAAGTAAAAAATCTAGCGCTTTTTGACCATAGATTTTGACCATAGTAACAGTAACCTATTAAAAATAGACACACATGCAAATATAAGAAAGAATACGCGTACAGCGCCATTTCCAGAGCCATTTTTAATGGCTCAAGATACATCTAATTAAGTTCGCGTAACCCATTAGCATTTACGGTTTCTTTGTCTGTTTTATGATTCCATTTTATATTACCGTCGGAATGACTTAATTTCATTTGTTGATTGTATCTCGTCTGTTTTTGCATGTCGAGCTTCTGTATATGTTATTATAAAGTTGTTTTTATATTCTACTTTATAATCTGTTTTCTAATTGCTTCATTTTGGATTAATAGATAATTAACATCTGTTTTCAAATGTGGTTTAATTATTTATTTTAGAAATATATTTTTAATGTGTTTAGTTAAGTATTTTAATTGATACAGTTTCTTCACTTCTAGTCTAAAGCGTTCAAAGACAGGTTTAATTGATAAAAAATGTAAGAATAATCTATGTCTAATAAGTGTTTCTTTATACAAATATTAGTCACGTTGAAAATACTAATAACATAATAATTTATTTGGCATATATCTGAATCTATTAATACATTCATTTGTATTTAAACCTCACGTATTTAAATTCACGTAAAAGTTTAAACCAGGTAAACTTGGTTAGACTAATTAAATAAGTACACCAAAATTCTAATTAGACTAATTGGTATAAAATCAAATGTGAAATAATATTGTAAATCCATTTAAAACTAATTGCGTACGCAGAGCCGATAGCAGCATCAATCCTAGGAGGCTGCGCGGAGATGAGAGGGCACTGACCCGCCGCATTCCGCCGGACCTGCTCTCTTTACTTAGATGTTATACTGAACGTCCGTAATTAGTATTTGAAACTACACACGGGAGTGGACGGGAAGGTTTCTTAATAATTTCTTTAAAAGTATAAATAAATTAATGTCATTTACGTACATAAATAACAGTAATTACAAAAATGAATATGTTAAGTACTAAATATTTAAAATACGAAGGTATTTCTAAATTTTCCTACTTGACTTTCATTATTCTGACCTTAAGCATATTCTAAACAATAAACATAGATCTAAAAGTAATGTTAAAATATTACACCAAAGTACTATTACCGATAATTAACTAATAAAAAAAACATGAAAGATATCATAGATTTAAACTAGGTATATTTCATGGACTGTATGTATGTAAATGCAAAATTACATCTACCCAAAAAATAACTAAATAATTTACCGTCAATAAATATTTTAAATAAAGTAATTTAAAGTGGAACTTATCGAAAACTTAAAATCTCGATGTTGCATAACTTCATAATTTAACCTTAAACTTTCAAAGAAATTTTGCTCAAGTATAGTGCATTAAAAATAAACTGGTTTTAAGCGGTTTATATAATGTATGAAATATAGAGGTATTTCAGGTTTTGAAGGTATTTAAAAGTTATACATATTTTATACAAGTACATAATTTGTACGAGTGTACTATCTATATAGAGTTACATATATTACTTACCAATCCAGCATGTCCAAAAAGTCTAAATACGTTGAGGTTACGTTATATAGTAAAGGATTTACTATGGTCATCAAATCGGCTGAAAATCTACAAAATCTGTGTAAGCAAAAATTTTACTCTATCGATTATTTGGATAAATGTTAATAGTTACTTATAAGGTTCGATTTCGAATATCAGACAGATATTGGAACAAGTGCAGTTAAATAAAAGCTTGTTATACAAAAATATAGTATCAACTTACATCTGTAACTACGTCTGTACAAGTGTACATACTTCATTTTGGCGTCCAGATGGTCGATTCTATTCACACTAAGAATGAGAAACAAGAAAAAAATCTATCGAGAGAAATTGATTCGATCCGTAGAAGTGGTCGAGCATAGAGTTAAAGAGTTTAGACAGCAACTCCTAAATTATTTGTACATGTTGTTTAAGTTACGTACAGTTATGTTAATTTGCGCTAAAATAATATTGAAATTGAATGATCTGTTACACTTTTAATTACTTTATTTAAATTCTCCACTTTGCACGTAAAATTTTTTCGTTTCTCTTCTCCAAAGTTCCTCGCTGAATGTTGTAGCGAAAAATTGAAAACGACAATAAGGATTTTTTTTATATTTTTATAAATTGTTCGACGATAAATAAATAAGAATCTTGTTATTACTGTTGTAATTATTTTTACATCAAACAATTTTCTTACCTCAACTACATATATCAACTAAAATAAATTGGCTAAGTTTTCTATGTATCTACGAGTATTTGAGTATACTTTTAATTTTTAGTCCTTCTAAAAGCTTTACGGATAAATATTCACGTCAAGTCTAGTATCTCTTAACTCTATAATCGTTACCGATCGCTGTTCGATAGGCAATCTCGAACCCACGATTGGTCTGAAAAAAATCGTTTCTGACCCGGATCGATAGCAGAAATACCACCTCGTCGGTTTTAGTTTTAAAACGCTTTAACTTTTATCACTTCGACATTACATTTATAATTCGCATTTTAAATTAGGCAGGACTCGCAAGAGCAATTTACGTCGAAAATTTAAAACGATCGAGCCGTATCGAAAATTGTTTGACTCCATATTCACGGCGCTGTCACAACAGCTGTAGGTACTGTTTGTTAAACGAAACGAGGACGATTTTGAGAACCTGTTTCTCGCACAGGCGAATGCCGGCGCGTTTCCTCAATGAATTTCGTACTTGAGAACATACTTTTTAGAGCGTCGTAGTTGACTGACCGACTCAATTACGGAGGACGTTACTTTCGTCTTATTTCAAACTTAAAGTAGTTTCAATACTGTGAGTCACTTCCCCATTTTCCTCAGCGGCGCCATCCGTAAGTGTTTCTTCCACCAAAACGCATTATACAACCGGTAACCGTAATGGAAAATATTTTTTAATGTAAGCCATTAGCGCGAGACCACAGTCCTCTCTGTAATTTCGAGCTTCACTTTTTTTAATCTCCACGCCGTGCCTTGATGGGATTCTGAGCGACTGTCCATCGTGATCCTTATCTCGAAGTATAATAAGAAGAGACAGACGTTACTTATATTTTATTTAACGTCAAAATTGATCGAATTGGTGCGATAAGAGCATTGGGAGGGACAGATTTGTTTATGTCATTAATTATGCGTATTCTTTACGATTATCTCTGGTTTTTGAGTAAAAAATTTGACTTCGCTTTTTGTGGTTCGAACTCTTTTATTTGTGTTGTGTGAACATTTGCTTTTTAATACTTCATGGAGTGAGTTTCCAAGGTTGCTACGGGCAACGGAACGTAATGTTTAGTTAGTAAGAATTGTGGATTTTATTGTCTCGGCCGGTGTGGCGAGCGTTTTTCAAAGTAACTTGGTAATTGCCTTGTTAATTTGAATTCGTTGGCGGTCTCTTTGATGCATCAAGTTGTTTGACCGGTGGTTCCGAATCCGTCATCCGCGTATACACCTCTCAATTCATTTCAGAATGAAGATATCGCCTTCATTATATATTTCTAATTTATTGGAAGTAGTTTAGATACTGGCATTTAAATCGTGCTTTTTAAGTTAATTGGGTCGTTCTTTATATTTTTTTAATAATTTATTCAAACTGGATTTGTTCATCAACGTATTTAATTGGAAATTGTGAAATATAATAAATGCATTCTTAGTTTATAATTGTAAAACATTATGTTTCATTATGATTTTCTTACTCATTTCTTCAATTCCGTAGCCGTGATGGGTAAGTTCATCAGATATCATGTCGGCTCGCGTTATACATCTCTGACCATCTCTCCAATGTTCTCTATCTATCTACATCTTCTTAGTCTCTTTCATCCGTAGTACTTTGTGTTTTTTTTACGAAAAACATACTAAACAAAGTTATCGATAAGCTTAAAAGTATCGTAAAGTATTTGCATATGAACATGATGACAGGTGCGTTAATTCTGCTGCAAAATAAATTAAATATTTTACCTTTCTGACCTTAAAATTTTAAGCAACAAAGGAACAAAACTTCCTACAAACCCATATAAGGAATAATTAAGATTTCCATATACGACCGTGAGGTGCGAGTAATTGAATAGCCAAGCGTCTAACCTCCTGTTCGTCAGTTTAAGTTTACATAAAACCGGTCTGTCTGTCTGCCTCAATATTTGCGTGACGGTTAGCGAGCCTTTGTGTTTTTAGACCATTCATGGCGTTTTCTGGTATTTAAAACAAAATTTAATAAGCGTCACCTGTACATGATAACATTAACATAAAATGGGGTATGGCGTAAAATTCGCATTCGAATTATTAAAAGTATTAGAAACATATTAACAGTTTAGCCAGTTAATTTTAATAACGCTTTATTACATTCCAATATCGTCAACAATAATCATAGTAAAGCTTTTCATGACTTTACTTGTATTGGAAAATTAAAATAAAATAATTGTAAACATCAATATTTTAAACGAAGAATTTAAACGAATTAAACGGCTAAAAGCTATGAATCAGAAACGTGACTGCGGCGCGATAACCGTTTTTAATTGCAAACGATACATCTCCATCCGCTATTTATAACTACGAATAATCTTAATCTAAAGTACCTACCATTAGATTCAGTCAGGTTGTAAGCACTAGGTTGCGCGACTTCTCTACTCGTTTATAATTTTTCTTATAAAATTTATCACTTAAATTATCTACTGTATTTATTCTTAATTTTGTTTATTTTCAACTATTATTTATTAGTATCCTTTGGAGTGTCCTTTGTTATATAATCTACCGAAATTTCATTTGGCCAATAGTAATTTACTATATACATTATTCACTAATCATTTTTAAAGTACCGACTAACCATTGTCTCTTTTCTAACATTACTTGACACGGTATCTTTATCTAAAGCACCATTAGAATCACTCAGACGTTTAAAAAGAATCTGCGACTGGATGCCACAAGAACTTGTATCGAGATTATCAAACAATCTTTGAAACCCAAAACCAGCGTCAAATGAACCCAGAAAGGTCATTACACCTTTTTGTTTATCTTTCATAGAGTAAAATTATTTACGTGATGCATTCTTGGCGTGACAGGGGAGGCATTCGGAGTTATTATCATTATGTGTAGGGAGTTGGAAATGATGTTGAATATATTATCACAAGAATATATTTTAAGTTTAATCTTGTTTTCTACTTATTTATATGAAGTTCTAGACAAAGACACATATTTAATATCTGACTTTAATAAGCAAGTAAGATGATTACTATGATCAGTTTTTTTAGTAAATTTGATTTTTATGGATTCGTAAATGTACATCGCTTCTTCAA
>DWPV01001051.1:0-22778 GCA_018251915.1 Urbanus proteus proteus | reverse complement strand
TACGCTCACATAATCACTTTTATAACCCGACCATTTTAAAAATGGCTTCATTTTTTTAGGAATGATAGATCTACCTATTTTATTTACCTGAGCATAAAACATATAAAACTTACGTCATCCCATGGTACGCTATCATCGACAACCGATGGTCGCGGACCGTCGAGTATCTGAGGTACGCAGACACTAGATGTACACTTGGCACTAGAGTTCTGGATAGTATTGACTCGGATTTCGTCAGTAGTAGGATTAACCACCCGAAGATAGACAGCTGCATGTCCAACGCAAGCTGGTGGGTTTGTGGTGCGCACTGTAATTAAAATGGTATTGTTAGTATAGCTTACTAAAATTTTATTATACTATACGGTAGTAGAAATTTTCGTCGCTTCATTGCATAACAAAAGTCCACCTACAAAGGATTTGGTTTTAGTTTGAAGGTGTGGAATGGGATATCTTTGCTTGATAATATAAGACGTTCGACAATACCAACCACCAATTTCATGTAGAAATCCTCTTAGAAGTCGGGTATATGGTCTATGGTGGAAAATACATTCGCTGCACAATACAAGGAAGAAGTATAATTCTACAATAGTAACTTCGTGTAAAAAAAAGTCATAAAAGTTATATTTTATAATAGATTATATTCACCATTTCCTCCATCTTAAAGTGGTTCTGTACAAAGAGCATGTTCCACCACCAGCTCTCCTGGCAGATCTCGGCGTTCTTCGTCACCAGCGTCCCCCACATGGGACCCTCGGATATATTGTCCCATATGTAAGCGTAGAATAACGTCACGGCCAGTAGTGCTGGTGCTAACCTGGAAGCATCATCGTCAATGTAATCATCATCTTCATAATCGTCGTCATCATTATTAAGAATATAATCATTATAAGTTCCGTACCAAGCGTGAATACATTGATAAGTAGACTTGCATATTTTTCTTTTTGTTCTAAATTAGATCTGTTCAAAGACACACAATTTATCTTATCCGAAAATTCCAACTAAAATATTATTATTTTCCATTTAAAAAGTATTTTAAAACCTAAAACAACGATTTTATTTACAGATAAAACTCAATGTTTAAAATGGATGCCAGAAAAATGACCATTTTCGACTTGTCAACTTATTCACGCGTGGTACGGAATTTATAATGGTAAAGCCCTTAATAGTTTGACTCCGGAGGCATCACAGTCACATCTATTCGAGCCTATTCACAATATTGTTTAGCGTTAAAGTATCTTTGGGTAAAGAAAGACTCTCATGAGCGTCCCAACTTGTTCCTTAGTGGTAGCAAGTTCAGATAGAACTTTAATCTTTGCAAAACAATGACCATTTGATACAGAAGAACTACATGCTCGTCTGTAACCTCTATTTTACATGTACCTAATACAAAATAATCTATTTCTGCTGATAACAAACTAGAATCGGGCGATGATTATGACCCTCGATTTTAACGCCATCATCAGTATTCACCTATTCAGTATCACATTCAAAAATATTTCGCGTTCCCTCAAGGTGAGAAAATGACCATTTTGATAATCGTCTACCACGGTGATTAGTACGAATTAGTAAAATTCACACATCTACGAGAACTTCTTTGATACTATTATGGTATGTTCATGTTTTCTTTTCCCATTAAAGTAAGTGATAATGACTGGCTCTTTATAATACACATAAATGCATGTGTATAGTCAGTTATGAGGCCGAAATTTAAACAATCAAAATATGTATAAAGGATTCTTGTGTAAAAATACTAAGAACTAGTAGATGCCCACGGCTTCGTACGCGCGGACCATACAATACAAAAATTCATCCACTATTAAACTCGCTTTTGCGTGGAATATCAAAAAAACGTTACTACGTCTATATCTACGTAATAAGCATAACTATTTGTTCAAATTTCATGTTTCTATCTTCAGTAGTTTCGGCTCTGCGATGTTTAGTCAATACGTGAGTGAGCATCCTTTCGCTTTTATATACATATTATGTATAATTATAAATTCACAAGACCACTATTAAACCAGCACGATAGACTATTTTTCATCTCCGTTTTTAATTTACCTATCGGCACTCTAAACCCGGACGTCATTAAAAGCAAGGATGTTGTCGAAGGCGGAAATCTAACATAATAATTTTCATAGCAAACATTCACTTACCAATTTTAGATTTCACGTTAATACGTAAAAACTCCGAATATATACCCATTTGATTAGAACTATCATAGTAATGTAAACATTGTGAGTAATACAAATATGCAACATTATAAAATGAATCAATGTCTGATTAGATATTGTCTTTTAAAGTCGATATACTAATCAATCAAGTAGTCTACCTGGTGTAAAGCGGTCACTGCCACTCATAGAAACAAGTTACTGAAGTACTCCATAGTAAACCAAGGTTCTACTGATCACAGATCGATTAAAAAACGGTTGTCGATTTGCTCCTTACTCCAAAAATTAGCAAAATATCTGTCCGCAGTGTTAACACATCTCAGAAGAAAATTGTAGTTAAGATCATAATTAATTTCCTTAGGTACATAAATTTTAAGATAAATGTACAGTATCAATAGTTAGTTTATATTTAATTATTATTAAATTGACACCTGATTACAATATAATTTGCACATATTGATAATAGCTTCGATATACTGAAATACTTTTCAGCAATTCATAAACCTCTTACCTTATTTACAACATAATTCATAATTCATTGAATATATCTACACTGTTATAAATGTACATACGCATATACAAATAACATGCATATTTCAAAGCGCCTATTGATAAAAAATAGCAACACGTATTTCAATGACAAAACGGTGGAAAAACATTTTTGGATAAAAGAAATTTTATACAAGTTTAAACTGACAGTATGCAAATATTCAACCTGTATTCGGCATCGCTTTCGGCTACGAAATTCTATTAATATTTACTAAATGGAGGATTTTTATAGTTAAATTAAATCAGTCACATGTACAAATGCGTTTAAAACAGGGAAGCCTTTTTAGTCACTAAAGTTCTCGTCGGTGCACATATTGGTAATTCTGCTAAATATATTATGACCAACATCGACTCAACAATTACGTTGGTATTAAAGCAACATTTACTTTGTAGTAACTTAGAAGTTTTTTTGTTAAAAATAATTTTATTTCATGTCATTTCACTTCCTTATTATATTTACTTAATTTATCAAGTAGGTATCAAATCAATTAAAAAGACAACGTACCGTATATACCGAGAAACGACGATGTCAATAAGGGACACTCGATGCGACTTCAGAGCCCCGCTGAGGAGTAAGAAGCTGTCGGTAAATATCCAGCCGACACGAGACCAGGACCAGATAGGATTGCTTACTGTCTGCAAAAATATATTACATATAGAACTCATCCTGCCTGTCGTAGGATTAATTTTTTATTCGTAACTATTGAGTTCTGGTCACAATTTGTTGTGATATTACGGACGATCGATAAATTGTTATTTTATTTAGGTAGGTGTTTATTTCTGCTACGCAACGTATCTGTGGCCGACCTCGGATAGGACTGTGATATTATCTGGGGTTGATTACAGATATCCATGGGCGGTAGTGGCCCCTAACCATAGTGGACTGCATGTTCGTTTGCTATTTTGATATTAATAAATGTAATATCAATAGAATCTGTATCGTATTATGTTTATTTTTTTGCAACATATTTTGGTTAAATAGTAAAACAATTCCTCTGTTAATCAGTACAATATTCACCAACAAAGTTGAAATCACATAATTACATGGTGCCATAGCAATTAGACATTACATTACTTCAATGTTTTGTTTACATAAGCATTCGTTTCAACGTTGCAGATCTAGTTGGGCCAGTGCCAGTGGCAATAAACTCTAGACAATTCGTTTTACTCCGCCTTGACGACTATCAATCACAAACGATGCTATTTGCCGAATCGCCCGGGTCTTAGCTCCTTTTCTTATATCCTATACATACCAAAGTAGGAATTGTACAACGTCTAACAATTTTCGCCACTGGCTTTAATTAATTTTATTTCGTTCTTATTTAGATTGAAAGTTATCTTCGATATTTTGAGTCAATACCGAGCTTACAACCTCACTAATAGTGACATCTATTGTGACATAACGTAATAATCCAATGTTGAGATGTGACTGTTATCATTATACTACCTCAATATTCTACTAGATGGCGTGAGTTAGCGTAAGAAAACTTAATGAAACCCGTTACAATAAGATTTCGATTTCGGTAAAACCTACAACAAGTACTTTTATAGTAATGACCCAAATTAAATTCGAATCACCAACTAATTAAGTTTATTTATGAACCAATTAGTTTAATATAGGTACATTTGGTAAATACTCCCGTTCTATGTATATCCGTTTATTTAATTAGAAAAGTTATTTACAGTTAAAAGTAGCTCTCAGACTTTTTAAATCGCAATGACATTAACGCTTAATTGTATTGTCATCAGGCATTCTGCCAATCTCTTAATGGTTGCGCTTAAAATAATATTGTTATTTCGATACTAACCTCCGTGATATCCAATCTGTTGGTGTATGGTGTGACCGCTGTTGGTAGGAACTTGTGGGCGAGTAGCAGAGCCACGGTGCTTAAGGCTCTAACGCCATGGATGCAGGATATCTCATCGCTCTTAGCTGGTCCAATCAGCTTCCCGATGGTCCGATATAGCGAGAAGGAGCTGAATATCCCATCTGGAAGAATAACATTTAAAATCAGTTAGAAATTTAAAACTATACTGAGAGCTATTTTTACATTTTTTATATTTAACCCTAACGATAAGGCAGACGGGCTACCTGATGGAAAGTAGTCGCCGTCGCTTATGGACAATTGTAACACGATTTAAAAAAGAACATTCTCTCCCCGTTGATGCTCTTGGTCTTATTCGATGAAGGCTTAGAGGCCAAAGCCATCCCCCGTGTCGGTATTTAGTGGGTATGGAGTGTATGGACAACAGTCGACTCCCACATAACCAATAACGGACAGCTGTATTGGTATGCGTAAGCTGCATTCACCGCCACCCTCCCGCATGAGGAAAAAAATCCCGTTGATGATATGAGAGTCGCCTCTCATCGGTACTAAATCTAAGATATGGACAGCAATGTCTTTCTGCAGTTCAGCTGCATGCAGCCATAGGCACAACGAAGTGACCAGCTTAAGGAATATCCTATTGTAGATTAACAAAAGTTACTAAATTTTCAAACAGGAATGCAGTTCTTACGATGTTGAACGATCACTGACAATGATGAGCATCTATAATTAAATCAAAAAAGAACATGAGTCCCGCCTAAAATTGCTTACAAATTCGTTGTTTCTCCTGAGATTCAAAATGCAACTTAATTCGGTTTGATAAAACACAGCAGCGTTATACGTCTGGAATGACCCTATTTTCTAAATGGTAGGATGTGATAAGTTGACAGCATTTCGCCGTAAGCAAACTAAATAACTCTACTATGCAACTACTTAAGTCAGCAAAATCCTAGTTAAGTCCATCCGTGAATTAAAAATTTCAATTTCCAAAATTTCCTTTTGCTGCTCTTCGATACTTATAAAACAAAACCTTCCCAAGAGTCACACATGATTCCGTATAGAACCCTTGATTGAATTGTTACAGCATCAAAATTCGACCATGCTCGAATGGAAACGCTAGCAGCGCCGCGGGCGGAATCTCGTTGCATAATAACCAGTTCACGTGAATAATGACCTAGTTTAAGTGTTATCCCGGGTATATTAATCCAGGGATGTAAGCAGGGTACGAGCAAACAAACTGCAGATGAACTTACGTATCTACAAGCATAATGTTATGTTGAGACGAAGTTCTGCTGGAATATGCTCTCGTGGAACACTTTAATATTCATTCTTGCTTAATTTACGTATATATATATACAAATAAATAAATTTGAAGTGTCTGTTTCTGATTTCAAAATAACATTTTTTTAATCAATGCATATGAAAGTATACACGATACCTATAACGAAAATGCAATTTAAAAAAAAATTGTCTGTCTGTCTGTCTGTTTGGCTGAGTTAATCTTCTAAACGGCTGGACCGATTATAACGGGACTTTCACTGAAAGATAGCTGAAGGTCTAAGGCGTAACATAGGCTACTTTAATTTTTGATAAATCCATTGGAGCGCGCTCCACGCGCATGCGCGCGCCGTCGCGTTAGAGCGGGAAGACATTTATGTTGAAATATGTATTATTTTTTACTTTTTAAATGTGGGTGAAACCGCGGGGTTCAGCTAGTTATTAGTAGATTCAAGCTTACCTGTTCTTCAACGGGAGCTCTCGTAGGCACCTCCCTGTGTCCGGGCACCTTGTGCTCGTCCTCTCCTTCCGGCATGGGACAGTTCCATACGGGAGGTCGGCCGAATTCGATAAATTTGTCGCCCTGGGAATAGCAAAAATGATTAAAAAAACGAAAAATTAATGCAAAATATTTCTTTAAAATCGTTAAAAATACCTATTGGACTTTTAGATTACACGTTCGATCACGCATATTAAAAGTGAGTATAATCAGCACGGACTATTTTGATACATGTCTGGGAAATCTATTTTGCAATATAAGTACATGCAAGCAAAAAATGTAATGTAGATAGTGGTTCTTAGTATGGAATAAAGGAATATCAACCTATAATAATTTTTCATTTTTATTAATATATTATTATTAATTTTTGACATATTATAGTGATTTTTTAACCACGCACAAATATTACTGTTTTAACTCATTATAAAATTTCGTAAATCTAGTTCTTTGAACAAAAATCCTATGATTCGCACTCTTCACCCCTACCCTTAGTACCCTAGTGCTTAGAACCCTTAATGTTTAAAATGACCCTCCAAAACTGCCCCTTATTTAATATTGGCATCGGACATAATGCGTCCGCAACTTGGCCGATACGCGCGGCAACTTGCCAAGTACACATTCATACTACAATAACTATAACTTTACTAGATAAAATGTAGCTCATATTGCTTGTATCATTCATACATTCACATACTTATTTTTGAAAATAAATTACCTTTGAAGAGTAAAAATGTTTTAACATAAAATCTTGTAAGCTTTTAGGTTTTCTAAACGCAATCAATTTCGATTTCAAAACGATTTTCAATAACATTCAATGTAACTTGGTTTTAATATTTAAATAAGAGAGTAATAGATGGAAGATATAGAAGAAATAGAGATAGATAGAAATACTAAACTAACGCTATGATTGAAAATCGAATTGTTCCAGCATTTCACTGATTGTGGCATTTATTCTACTCTCTATAGTATTACAGCAAAGCGTTGACGCTTTAATGTTGAGCTTACTTTTATATTTGAAGACGTAAATGAAACTAGTAAATTGGGTATTTGTAATTATATTTCTGCAACCATATTTAAGGCATTCAGATTATATTCAGAACAGTGACTCTCAAAACTCCCCAATCCAGCCCTTTATTGATATTAAAATTGGCATTGGGCTGTAGTACCGAACGCCTGCAACTTGGCCGACAGACGCGCGGCGCTTTGCCAAGTTGCACACATTCTGCTCTAACTGGGCTGGAAGGGGCAGAAATATAGCCAATAATTTCTGGATAATTTACTAGCTACCAACTCAGCTAATTCCAATTCTGTTTTGTGTCGTAAACTAACTCGAAACGGACTGCAAATGCAAATTGAATTGTGCTTCCGACTTTAATCGGTTTTCTAGGTTTCGTTTAGCCTCGTGATGTTCTTAAATTTCTTGGAGTTGGTCAATAATTGTTTTTCTTACAGATAATTGTGGTATGGATCCTCGTCCAATCAAGTGTTTATTTTACATTTATTAAATAGAAATATTATAACCAGATGTTAGGGTACTTACGTTTATATTTATAGGATACAAAATATATGCATAAATTGGAGCCATTCCAGTGTAGACAAAAATATGATTCAGTTTTTTTTAGTTAAGTATTAAGTTTAGTTTATTTATTGGTTGTATTCATATCGCGTAATTTTATTAAATAGGTATCTTCTTTATTTTGAAAACAAGATTTTGTGAGAAATATCGTTCGTTTTTACATAGCTGAAAATATGATACTCTAAGATCTCACCTTTGTAAAGTGATGATGATAAGACACTTCCAGCTTAGAGTTGAGAGGTCCGAGCGCCCAGATGATGGCCTGGCTGGTGTTGGTGAAGATGGGCTTGTCGAGGAAGTCTGCGGCGCGGAGCGGGCGCTGGTACGTGATAATGGAGTAGCCGTTCACAAGCGCGGCGTTCAGGCGACGGATGGAGTTGGCTTTTGGCTGGTGAAGTAAAAATAGTTTGATTAGTTACAAAGCGTTTGACGCGCATCCTGACAAAATCTAGGATGTATTGTTGTCCAGGGTTCTCTTTCTCACTGGGTACAATGGGCACTTTCCCAGGGCCCCGCGATCGAGGGGGCCCCCTAGGTCCTGACATATCGCCGACAAAGTGGAGCGTAGCAACGGAACCGGCGTTTATAAATTGATTTACTCAGTGTAGCTTTAGTTTTAATAAGGGCAAACAGAATTTGGATTCTTTGTCTATCTTTATAAAATCATACAAAACAGTGGCTTGCTAAGGTCATATAGGGCCCCATTACCCTTATGTGCCCAAGGGCCCTTAAAGGGTGAAGACGGCCCTGTTCTTATCCGTGACTTTTCACCTCGGTTGTCAGAAGTAGCAACTAGGGTCGATACAGATGTTAGGTATATGGGCAGTCGCCGCAAATACAGTCACCTACTTTTTGCTCAGTTGTAATTCAATATTATAAAAACAATCTGGTCTGGTTTATAACGTACTTAAGTTTAAATTTCTCAATGGACAAATGTGAACAAAAGTCCAAACAAATCCCTCAATGGATTGAAGCGAATCCTAGTGAACGGAAGGCAATTTTATAGCTTTAATTCGAACAATCGCAAAGGAAACATCTATTCCCAAGTTGAATTGAAAATTCCAACCTTAAATTAATTTTAGATTGAAATAATCAAAGTTAAGCGTAATGTAAAAGAAATTAAACCAACTTTAATAATTTAGGAAAAAATACCGCAAGAAACTATTCAGACTTAATGAAAAGTCTTCGACGGTTCTTCGGCAAATTCGACTTGATTAATAGGACTTTGACCTCTACTTTTGGTTCATGACAAAGAGATAGTTCTCCCAAATTCGATTTTAGTCAAAACTTTCTTATTCACGAGCGATTTCCCAAAAGAATTAGCGTCCGGAGTAAGTTTCGCTGAAGTTTAATTGGAGCAGGATGTATTATACTCCGCAGTGGTAAAACAAATGTATGGGATCGGAGACTTGTTCTACCTTCATGGGCAAACGAGGAAAGATAAAGAAATAGAATTGTTAATTTCAACTTAATTTAACCTATTTTATTCAAAGACACTTTATAAATGTTTTCTATGACTTTTTCGCACAACAATATTAAATGTTTTAAGATGAACAAATTAGGTGTGTTTTCTATCTAAAAATATATTGTTCCTGTATAAAAATAATGTTACAGTCATTTATATCCTACGGCAATAACAAAAGCATTAATGCCTAATACCACACCAAAATACTATTTTAGAATAATAATAAATTAATAATTATATTTTCTAATAAACGTTATATCGTTTTTTGAAGTAGAAGAAATTCTACTTACTTTGTTGTAGGTAGGTAGGTAACATTAATGTCATCACTGTTCAACTACAAAGGGATCTAAGAGCTCTTATTATTTTTGTTATCCCTGGGAATAAATTCAAACCCCATAAAAGTATGTGCTATAACAAAGACATAATAAGACCATATCGGCTCTACAACAATGTTATCCGAGCTATTTAGCAGAATAGCCCATCGTCCCTCGTTTATCCATTCCAGTGTCACAAGTGGGTCGCCTGAGGATGCCAACATCGTGAACTAGGCTCAGCACTTTGTCTTAACACCGTACAAGCAAACTTACACCTACATACATCATCAGTAAACCCCTCCCACAAGATCTCACTCTACTACAAAATACCATATGCAATTCCCATCGTTATACATTGAACTATAGAGGCGATAATAGCCTGAATGCTTTAGATGTTTATGAGGTATTGTGTGACGTGGATACGATCAGAACCTCAGGCGAACAATACCATGTTGAGCATTATGCTGGCTACACATGTTATAACTTGCGCAAGCTTAAGTTCGCTTAACTGAAATGCGCAGATTAGTTAACTTGTAGTTTGGAAAATAAAATTAACCAATCTTCGATTTCAAAGGTTTCGTCAATTCCAATATGTGAATGATAAATCAAACATGTATTGAATAAATCGAATCATGGGAATTTTACTCGTGGTTAACTCAGATAAATAAAGTAGGGTGGTTAATAAAAATGTAAGATGATGGAACCTGTGTGGTTCGATGACAAAGGAAATACCGGCACCCTAAACCTAGCGTGATGTAGTTTCTCCGTATGACTAGATGGCTGTGGATGGCGACTAATCCTCATCACTACATAGTATAAAACAAAGTCGCTTTCCGCTGTTTGTCCCTATGTATGCTTAGATCTTTAAAACTACGCAACGGATTTTGATGCATTTTTTTAATAGATAGTTTTAAGGGGAAAGTTTACATGTAACTTAATGCGTGCTAAGCCGCGGGGAAACCTAGTTTACATATAAAGCAACCATCTTAGTCCTTAGGAGATTTACGTACAAAAATTCTGAGAGACTTTTGCGATATTTCTTCACCGAACACATCTGCATACTCGTAACTTGCGCAAACAAATAATCAAGTCTGTGACTAGCATTATTCAGGTCACCGCAGTCCCACAATATCTATGGGGATATTAGATTAATCTATCAGGATTGGATTATGATATGACCTTACGGTGTTACTGGGCCCTTGGCGATGGCACAAGGTAATGGCGGTAAACTGATTACTGTAGCCATGTTTACTGACGGGGCCGCGGGGAACGCCATGAATATTCTAATATCTGTATAACATACCCTACTTCGAATATAATAAGAACGTATAGCTCTCCGAAGACTTGACGATAACCAGGTTTCAGATTTTGTACGACTTAATACCACTTTCATATCTTCATGCAAAACATCTCAGGTTCGATGCCACAATGATCAAGTAGTCAAGTTTTATTATTTTAAGTATCAACGTCTCGTAGATTCTGTTTATCGTATCTACAGATTTTACAGTCCAATTGATGACGGATTTAAACATAATAAGATACACCTGTCGTTACATTTGGAAGAACAAGTTACACCAAAAAAATCTAAGCTTGAAAACAATTATATTAGCATATGTACGGCTCATTTTCAAAAACATGTTTTTTTACAACTCTTATTAGTAAAAACCTGGTAGTGAAATATCCAAGATCCAAGAACACTCACCCCTCCAAGCCTTTCATCAGGGCAAGAGCCGCGAACACCAGCGCACTGGCTCTTAGCATCCAGGTAGTAGTCGACAGCGTGGCCCATGAGCGTGGTCTTGTTGACCCACGCCACCACGGGGTCTCCGCCGACCATCTGCGTCTTGGCTGTGTCGCCCGAGGGTCCGAAAGACATGTATTCTCCATCCTCTGTGAAAATAAGAAAATGAGATTTTTTTAATACAATGGCAATGAAGTCACCAAAATCTATATCGGTCTTAAGTAGTTGTGATACGTGCTACTGTTTCCTTGTTTGAAGCCTGTAGTAAAGAAAAGATATTCAGATGAAACGTGCCAACATAGATTAAGTTAAAGGTAGTAGAGCAGGAGTATAGCGCTGCTTTATTCTGGTTTGAAGGGTGTGGTTCTTGAGACAAACTTATCCGAGGTATTCCAACTTAGTCCTCAGGGGAAGCAAAGCATCTGGGGCCGACCTCAAATACGACTATGATCTTATCTGGGGTTTATTATAAATGTCCATGGGCGGCAGTGGCCGCTTATCATCTACATACATTAAAATATACATGTTAAGTAATAGCTCAAATAAAACAGAGCCTCTTACTGTAGATGAGGCTTATGACAGACTTATTGTTGCCCCTGAGAACTATTGGATTAGAGGTAGTTGTATAAAACTGTTTTGGTTCTAAAAACTGTTGTAACGTGTCATATTGTTAAGCTTACCAAGCTTAGCGACTAGCTGCAGCACGATGCTGTCGCCGGCGATGGCCCAGCGCACTTCGAACGCCAGCTCGTCGTACAACACTTCGCAGTTCAACTTCGACTGGAAATAAAAGGAGTTTTAGTGATGGGACATCAATATCGATAAAAAATTGTTATAGAAATAAATAGTAACAAAAATCAATATTTGATAGAATATAATTTATACTGATAGGTTTATAGTGACACTATTAAGTTTAACAACCTGACTACTAATTACATCTACTTTATTTTGCAACAATAATTCGCAAAATAACAAATTTCATAGGTCCGTAACATATTCTTAGAATGGAAAATTTTCATAAAAACAGAGAATAAATAATTTTCATACGAAAATATAAAAAAGATTCCGTGTTCTTTAAATTACAGGTTCCCAGGTTTCCCTGAATACCTAGTTACTTCTCATAATAGACAAATATCTAGAACAAAACATTCCCACAAGCACCTTATAAATTATAGTAACTTATAAAACACAAAACTTATAAGCAACGAAAATTTTGTTGAATAAGTTATGTTAAGTAGTTTCTGAAGTATCAGATATCGTCAGTTATAAAATGTAACTCAGTATAGAGACCTCAAAACTAACTTTGTTTATCGCACTTTCGGAAATATTCAATAAAAAATTGCTTATGTTATCGTTGGAATAATGTACTGAGTTTTCTGTAAGAATAAATGGGGTTTATGTCATGGCGCTGGCCAAATGTGAAACGAAGAGCTCACAAACGTTTAAGAAGTAGTTTTAAAGAAAATCCAGGCGTGTAAGTTCTCTTACGATGTTTTCCATCACTATTAAAGCAAATGATAAACGATTTCTTATATGAACATAGCTTTGAAAAATCAGAGGTTGGGTTGAGGTTTGAACCTCGAACCTCCCAATTGTAATTTCGCTGCGTATGTTATCGATTACATAAATGTTTATCTCGACTATAGAACAACACTACGTAGCGGAACGTAACTGCATTTTTATTCGTCAATTGAAACCAAAATCATAATACAACTACTGTAAACAATTACAAAGATAGTGAGTATAATAACCATAATGACATTCACCCAGTTAATTATGATTATATCAGTTATTGTTCGTTATGGTTACATTACCTTTGTTCGTATTCAGAGCTCGTGTGGGAATTAATGAGATAACGACAATTGGGTTAGTTTATCCGGATTCGAAACGTAGCCCCGGTTAGATCAGATACACAAATTTAAGCAACGTTGGTCGAGGTCGGGAGATGGATGGGTGACCGCTGGTGGTTATGGTGCGCGCTTCCGTGCTACAAAGGGCATGTTAAACCGGATTCGGTTCGTTAAACTTGGTCTGAGGTCTTTTGGATGATAGGTATCTAGCATTAGTCAACCACTAGCTGCTAGCCTATTTCTGCCTTATAACAGCAGTGTTCAGCGCTGCTGTGTTCTTATTTGAAGGGTGTGGTAAGAGAGACATACTTATCCGAGGCATTCCAACTTAGTCTTCAGAAATAGCAACGCATCTGTGGCCGACCTCAGAACTGTGATCTTATCTGAGGTTGATTACATATGTCCATGGGCGGCAGTGGTCACTTACCATTAAGTAGCATGCTCGTTTACTACTTCCTCATATTAAAAACAAGAGAAGATCCGTGCCAGAGCTGTGCAATTTATGATATCAAGTAACCAATATAGACAGGATTGGAACGTATGAAAATTGAGCTTCGAATCAATAGAAAAACCTATTGTTATTATGAGGTACGCCTAGATTGAAATGACCTGTCTTATACAATACTTTCCTCCATTGTACGGAGCTTATATGTGAGTATTGTAAGGGAGGCAACACACGATTTATTACAGCGATTTATCTTCTTTATAATTAGCTACGATCATATCGTATTGTGTAGTTATAAGCTACGAGAAAAAAATAGAATTAAAATCTACTGTTATGTTACCCCGTTGAGTTGTCTATATTTGTATAGGTTCTGTCAATAATTAAGTACAATCTTTGAAACCAAAGGTTGACATTTTTTTTATTTTCTTTAGCACGCCCTACAATCCGAACTGCTTGACGGATTTTAACGGATTTTAAGGTGTTGTTGGATTCGTCTGAATGTCATAGTGGCATATAGGCTATCTTAGAAGCTATATAATTTTTAAATATAGCATCAGAAAACTGAAATAAAAAAGCTATAAGATATGGTTTTTCTTTTATTTACAGCAATATAGGGTATCAAAAATTCTCTATGTAGCTAAAGTTGAATCAATTAAATATTTGAATAGCTGTTTATTTATATTAAATTATTTTTCTGGATCCCACTACCAAATCTCTAAAGACATATTATCGCTATCGCTTATAACCATACCACCACCTTGCGTCCTAAAGGTCACACGCGATTACATCGCGCCGCGTCATCAGATATTTTGCCACATGGCCGGTTGCCATGGCAACGGGCCCGCCACGGAATTATGCCTCCCATTGTTGCCTTTGTTGGGTATAATAAAGGAAAATGAACTCATAACACTCGAATCTTCTTACGCTCCTGCTGTTACGGGATTATCTTTTTCTTATGAATTAAGTAGGTAGGTAAGTATAAATCACAACAATTGTTTCTATGCCAAGACTTCAAGTAAACAAATTATTATAATGCCATTTATATTATGCGGACTCAATTGCACAAACTGACAGAAAGATGAATGTTTACTGTTTATAGATAATTTATTAAAATGTCTAATTGAAAAACAGGATAATGCATAAATACTTGTTGCAATTACATTATTTATAAATAAACCACTTATTCTATCCAGAGCGATTAAGTGCCTAGTAAACAAAAAAAGCTAAGGTATCGCGTGCTACCCAGTCAGCCATGGTAGCCAAACCTACCTTAATCAGTATGTCGAGCATAATTTCTTGTTTTTTGTTGTTCCTAATGGTCAAATAATATGAGAATCAAAGTAGTTTCACTGCAGTGTCGTGGGTACCAGTAACCCATAAAACAAATACAAAACTCGTCCAGAACGGAAATTTAGATTCATTGTTGAAATATCAGCATACCCAGGAATCGAACGCAGAACCCATTCTTTATCAGACCAAGTCAGGTCATATTATAACTATCAGATTTTGATTACATGACATTTATAGCACATTATACTACGTGAACTATGATATTCATAGAATATTATACCGCCCAAAGCGCCACATATTATTGGCAATATTATGCATGTAATATTATACAGCGTTACAGAGAATTAGTGAGAATGGCCCATAAATCAATATAATTACAGCGTTCGGCCGAGTGCGCGGCTAATGTAGGCATTAATCAATACCGCCCTAATTAAACAATAAACAATATACAATATGCTACCTTTCTAATGGCCCGTTTTCATTAGGTCGGTCACCGAATGCATCGCCCGTATTCAATGTAAGCGATTAATCGTAACAGCTTGATTGAATTAGGTCAGTCACCGAATTCTGAGCTGGACTTAACCGAACTGGCTTGCTTACATTAGGTCGATCACCGAATGCGTCATCCGCATTTGGTTTAACCAGATTTTATAATTGAACTAGCTTATTTACATTAGGTCGATCACCGAATACGTCGTCCATATTCGTTTTAACTGGATTTATTTACCGAACTTGCGTACATTAGGTCAATAACAATACGTCGACCGCATTTGATATATTCACTTCCCATGTACCTTAGCAGCTAGCAGTTACGGCCGAATATGGCCCATTGTTACACATTTTACATTAGGTCGGTCACCGAAAATAGGTTACATTCGAATACGCCTAACCGAATTGTCGTTTACATTGGTCGGTGACCGAACTAATTTCCAATCGAATACGGCAAAACCGGTCGCATGTAAACGCCCCATAAGGCTATCATTTTCCGAGTTCACTCGCAGGACTAATATTTTGTTTCATATTGCTTTCCAACTAAAGCTGATTAGTAAATAAGAGGAAAATATGATAGAACGGACTAATACTAAATACTTATTTGTATAAATATGATATTACAAATGATATAATGTCTTTATGTACATTAATATGAATCAGCTTAAAGACCTGTTTCACATGTACTGTTGTACATAACATGAAAATGTAAACATTAATTGTGTACGTACAAAGAAGCCGTTTTTTTATGTAAAGTCGTTTTTAGTAATAAAAAAATATTTAAATAAATTTATATATTAGCTGTATCTTTGGAACACAATTCAGATAGCTTACTCGTATTGTGTGTATGGTGATCTTAGTTCCATTTAATTCTTGTTAAGGTAAGAACGAGAATCGATTTCAAACTGGTTCAAATTCCAGAATTTACACAATCGAGTTAGCAGCAACGCTACTATAAAAGTGACTAAGCGGCTCTGCGCTTGCATCAAATATGTATGCGCGAGAACGTCTAGCCGAGCTAATTTTATGTTGCTATTGGATACGAATCAATACATTCAATTTACACGACCAAGTATCGGGAAATTACGGTATAGCTTCTCGTCAAAAACTCCTCAATGCCTGAAGTCGAAATTATTTGAGCAATGTGTGTTGCCAGTGATGACCTACGGGGCCGAAACATGGTCGTTTACCTTAGACCTTATTCGAAAGCTCAGAGTCACCCCAGTCAGTGGACCTCAAAAGGCTTATGGATGGATAGATGGAACTTAAGAAGTTTCCTAATAAATTAGTCTCCAAAATTAAGACAGTTAAAAATGTAAAGAAAATTTTAATCTTTTATTACCTTCTAGTGGTAGTAAATCACTGTAAGTACATTGATATTAGAAAAGTAGTTGTTCCGGTTTCACCTTTGTTTAATTTATCCAAGAACCGTATATTTTTCAGTACTAAGTAGCCTATGTGCTTAGCTTTTGTGACACGACTCCATTGGCATCACCTCCACATCTATTTTAGCCTAAGAACAGCGGTGTTAAGCGCTGGTGTGTTCTGGTCTGGTGAAATGACCCCTAGATACCCCTAGTAAGGGACACTAACACATACCCGAGGCGTTCCAACTAAGTAGGAGGAGTAGAAAAGCATCTATAGCCTTCCTTTGATAGAACTCTCTCTTTATCTAGGTATGATCACAGATGTCCATGGGCAGCAGTGGCCACTTACCATTAAATGCACTGCATGCTCGTTTACTTCATTATTATAAGAAGCATAAGAATTAAACAAGCGTTCGACGTAGCATTTCCGGAAAAATAAAATATTTACGCCACGAGCGATGCTAATTCCGTGACCGCTGTGATTTGTGTAAACGAAAATCAATACGAATTACAGTAATGACTAGGTACTACTGATTATTAAAATAATGAGCTTATATACCATTATATTATTGCTTATCAAGGGAATAGAACGAGGATTGTTCAACCAGGGAGGTGGGTGGTGACCACCACACCTATTTCTAGTATCAAGCAGTTCTTGCATTTCAGTGGAAGAGTGTAGGAGGCTCACTTTTATGTGAGATAGCTAAACCCCGTGGTATCACCCGCGTTTAAAAAGTAAAGAAGATTACATATTTAAACATAAATGTCATCCCGCTCTCCCGCGACGGCGCGCGCATGCGCGTGGAGCACGCGCTAGTGGATTTTTCGAAAATTAAAGTAGCCTATATTACGCCTTAGACCTTCAGCTATCTTTCAGTAAAAGTCCCGTCAAAATCGGTCCAGCCGTTTAGATGATTAGCTCAACCAAACAGACAGACAGACATTTTTTTTTTTATTTGCATTTTCGTTATAGGTATCGTGTATACTTTCATACGCATTAAGTAAAAAATTAATGTATATATAATATTATTTTGAAATCAGAAACAGTCACATAATTTTTTTCATGCATTTTCATGGAAGGCGTGGTACACTGTGGCTTAAAAACTATCTTAAACTTCTTAAACACTATCTTAAATCTTATTCTAAAACAAGCCTATACTAAGCAATGACACAGTAATGGCTGATGGTAACAAACCAAACAACGTAAGTTCATATCTTTTTGCAAATTCCCTGCAACCTTTATATAGGTTGAACTGACCTTCATAAGGTTACTCGCAATTACATTGTTACTTCTAAGCCTGACTATAACGAATCTTATTGTGCTATATTGAACCACAACAAAATAAAAATACCGTTTTTATAGAACTAGCAACTTTATTCTGTAAAGCTAGCGATGAAGATGGCCACTGCCGCAAAAGAACAATTGTATTTTATCCCAGATATATGTAGGTAATAAGAGTCCTACCGTACGACCACGGATGCGTTGCTACCCTTGATGACTGATTTCAACCCTTCAAACTAAAACGCACCAGCGCTTGACATAGGTGTTATGTTGCTGTAATAGGTGTGACGGTAGTGCCTCCGGAATCAAGGAATTATCGGTTCTACTTTAGCCCCACAGTAGGATTATCTCATGGACGCACATAGACGAATACGCAGACACCCAAACCCAAAACAGAACTCTAAGTTCATCATTCACATATATGTTTGGCTTGGAATAGAACCCGGGACTCACTGCGTGTCAACGAGCATGTATTCCACCTGATGGTAAGTGACCACTGCCGCTCATAGACGTAATCAATCTCCAGATGAGAACAAAGTCTTATCTGAGGTTGACCACAAATGCGCTGCTACCCCTGAGGACTGAGTTGAAATGCCTCGGAAAAGTACGTCTCCCTTTCACACTCTTCAAGTCAGAAAACAGCAACTTAACAATATAAATCTGAACGTATTTAGGTATTTACCAAAACATCGCATTAAATTTCAATCTGCGTGATAAATTTAATCCACGCCGTAAATTCCACTGAAAATATATCCAAGCGTTAAACAGATTGAAAGAGAGACCGCTGACATAACCGTAGATCCGCCGCCATCAAATATTTACGGGAAACGACGGCCGCAGTCTAATTCCGGAGTAAAGTGGAACGGTTGATCGATGTTGATGCAGTATTTATAACAATACAATGATGATGAAACTTTTCTTAGTTCTCGAAAGAAATAATTTAAAAAAATGGGCCTCCCGTGTGGAGGTGCAAATTTTCATTATCGCCTTAATCTATTAAGCAGACCTATAATTTATGAAGTTCCGGTGGTACTGTAAGAAAAAATATTGAAATTGTCTCCCTGTAAGTTCACGACCCGCGTGATTGAATGGTGACCATACCGGTCTGATCCAGTGGGTCGAGACAGATATATGAGTGATGAACTTGTATTACAATTCTGGGTCTGGGTATTTGTGTGTCGGTCTGTGTGTCCATAGCACCCACGACACAGGAGTAAGTCCTATTTGGGCGCTGAGTGTAGATGACGTAAAAATACATTTCAATTCAACTACGAAGGCACCACAGCTACACTTACAAATTATAATTACAACGTATAATTTAAAATGGCAAAATTAAGATTAATAATATTATTTTCTAGTTACTTAACTAATGTTTTTCATAGTGAAATAAACTGTCCCGTATAAGCGCTGGATGCCAGAGAAGCGGTGAGGCGCTTCGGGGGACAATACCTATCTGATTTCTTTCAGCTGTGCATAGCCTAGAAATAGCTAGACATTTTTTCACCAATTACATTACAAAGAAAAAGACGAAGATTACTATAAGAGTTTTCTGTATTGATCTAATCATTCATTCAAAGAGCTAAATATGAGAGCACTAGAAAACAATTTATTCTATAAGTAGATAGTAAAGTTTGAGAACCTCTGTGGTAAATGAATCGATTGCCGAGTCAGTTGGAAAACAGCGGAGGCCGCAGCTCCGTTCGTGAATATTAGATTGTTGTCGATCTGTGCTTGCGTCACCGCGGGTATTCTGGTATCAATTTATCCTTCAAGTATAAAGTAAATACGATATTTTTTCCAAACACACTGTTTACAAAAGAAAAGGGGAAATCTATATCTATACTAATAAATATAATTGAAGTGTTTGTTTGTGATTTCAAAATAACAATTTTTTTACTCAATGAATATGAAAGTATACTCGATGTCTATAACTAAAATGCAATTAATTTTTAAACGTCTGTATGCCTCTCTGTTTGGTTGAAATAATCTTCTAAACGGCTAGACCGATTTTAAGGGGACTTTCACGGGAAGATAGCTGCAGGTCTAAGGCGTCACACGCACGCGCGCGCTTTCGTGGGACCGCCGGGTTTTACTTGTTTAAATATGTATGACTTTTTATTTCTTTAACGCGGGTGAAATCACGGGAATAAGTACTTTAGAATGTTTACTACATAATTAGGTATCCCAAACTCATTTGACGACCGGCGTGGCAAAGTGGTCATCATACCGGTCTGACACGCAATGGATTCCAGGTTTGATTCTCGGCCAGAGAGATATCTAAGTGATGAATTTAGGTTTCTATTCTGGGTTTGTGTTTATGTATTCGTACTTTTGTATCCATGGCACCTACGACATAGGAGAAAATCCTAAAATAGATAGCCCTATAATGTAGTGTTTTCTTAATATATACATGCGACATATTGATACGATACGATATATATCATATCGTATACAAAAATATCCAGCGCAGTTTTAACATATTTCATCATATAAAATCACTCGTAAAAATTTAATTCTTTAGCAGAATCATAATAGTTTTTCAAATTCAAATTTGAACCCGACACTATGAAACGTTGACGAATAACGATGCCATTCCAGATATTGATTTGATATTTGCAATCCGCTGTTCCCATTTCGGGAACGAGTTTTGTTATCTGAGAATGTTCGGATTGCTTATCTGTGTGTATTTAAATACTAGGTACTGCATCTGTCTCTTCGGAAGGAAATATTTCTATTAAAAATATGACCTATCATATCATGTTCGTTATTAAAATATTACCTCCTAGGTAGGTACCATGTTGTCCCTGTAGTTCCGGAATAGGGCTACGGTATCCCCTGCCTGTTGTAAGAGGCGACTAAAAGGAGGCTGCGGGGTTGCGGGCGGCTAGAATAGGAGCTCTGACCGTCCATCCAGCGGCCCTGCAATGACGGCGGTATGTATGGACGCATACCGCCGTGCACCTGACGGTGCGGCGAGGACATCGCTCGCCCGAACTGAGCCCGATGGGGCAACGCGCTCAGAGGACTCCGAATCGCGTTCTTTGCTGAGACCGTGGAGTCCTCTACACAGCGCCAAGGCCACCAGGGGAGTTTTTGTGCGGTAAAAATCCCTCATAACACGGTGTCGCTCCTGGGGCGTCGGATACTTTTTGAAGGTTTCCCCTTCGTCAACAAAAAAAGGTATAATGGATGTATTTACATATAATACAACTTAAGTAACATACCTGTAGGATGTGTAGAGCATATTAACGTTGTTCAAATTCGTTTGAATATGAGCTATATTTGTTGTAAAAAAATCCAAAATAAATTGCACATTTTGACCGATATTTAATAGAGATGATAATTTTCTTAAGTTTGTCGCTGTAGCCTAAAATATAAGTGACTTAAAAAAAGTTACTAGTACCAATAGTAACTAAATAACTAAAGTGTTACGCTAGTTATCCTAAATGGGACTATTCTCTCATATAACTATGTAAACATTAATTTCCCTGTAGCACTCCGAAAGCCAACGATACAACATGCAAATTAGAACGAGGGTACAGGTGCGACCGTGTTGCAACAACTACTTGTCATTTGAAATGTTTTACCCCACTCTACCCTTGCCGATGAGAATTGTACCGAAATACGTACTCTAATGGTGGCATTGAAATTATTAGGACTACCCCACTCTCCTCTTGTCAATGAGTTTTGTACTAAATGTTTTTGTACTATTATCTATTAACCCTACATTCTAAACGTTGAAATAAATGTTTTTGTTTTGCGTAGGCCAATATGGCCTAAAGATACAGTTCCGAAGCCAAATGAATGACCATTTTTTTTTCTTTTCTTACATTTATTATTATCAAATTTTCGTGGTAAGATTTTTATTATAAAATAATTCATCAATCAAGGCACCCGTGACTAATCTCGGATACTTCGAAATATTACGGAAGTCTTTAATTAAAATTGGATGGAAACAAACATTAATTTGTTTCAGGATGTACTTATACCACTCGATTTATTGGCCATATTTCCGCCTGATGTCCGCCGAACAGTACCAATTACAATCATACCACGGCTTTCAATTTTCTTGCTTAATCCTAGATGTTTTCGTGGTGAAAAGGTTTTCTACGTCTACGTTATGTTAACATTCAGTCCATATTAATAATATAAATGGAGAAACAAAAAAATATGCAATCATCTGAAGAACTTAGATCGGCGCTCTGCGTATTTCTGTACCTTCTCTACGTATTGCGTATTTGTGCTGTCTACTGTGTACTATTTATATGTTCATTAAACATATTTTGTTAAAGAAGTAAATAGCAAACTGGCCACCTGACGGTCAGTGGTCATTGCCGTTCATGCACATACATAAAAACTTTAAATAGAACATATGCGTTGCTACTTCTGAGGATAAAGATGCTATTTTATGGATGATACTCCTGTCTCATAAAAAATATTTTTCAATCACAGCCAGACAATTTCACGCTTTCACTTAGCTTAATAGATTAAATTATACGCTTGCTTTAATCCAGTTATAACTGTGCATGTTCTAGTGATATTCAGATAACTATAACTTTGAATGAAACGATGGGGCCGTGGGGACCAGAAGCGAAGATATTTTATAAAGATTTGTCTTCGCGTCTGATTGAGGCCTCCG
>DWPV01001050.1:0-22785 GCA_018251915.1 Urbanus proteus proteus | reverse complement strand
GATTTAAGTACTACTTAACTAGTCTCAATGAAGTTGAATCACAAATTTACATGTATGTGTAGTATGTATGTTATAGTATACATACAAAATATTTTGAAAATATGAAATTACTTAAATGATCCGCTATGTTATATGATCGTTGTATTGCGCATAATTATTTTTATGACGACCTCAAATATACTGGATGTTGATAAATTTAGGCTCACATTGTGGCTATTAGTTTTCTATCTAAAAAACTATACCAGCAACCAGTAACCCATTTAATTTTTTTTAGCATAGCATATCAATTTACACATTAAAACTGAACATTAACAAGTTCAATATGGACTCTGTTGTTTGTTACCTATAGCTCTGTTCAAATATATTTTGATGGTAGTGATTATGATGTAGGTACAGATATAATAATGTTTTGCTGCAACAAATTTTTTATTTTACATTTTATAGCCTAGGTTAATGTTGAATAAATCTGTATATTGAAACATTTCGATTATATTTAGCCGAAGCGACGCATAAACATTTTATTAAAATAGAATTTGCAGCAATTTTGATTTTGTAGCAGCGAAGCAGCCATGTAGTTACATATTTAATTGTTTAGTATTAACTAAACACAAACTATTATAATAATTATTATACACAGTTTTTTAAAATAAATAAGTTACGTTTAAAGATAATATTATTTTAGATATCAACACTTGTAAATATTTTTCGTTTTATTTTAAAGTTTCATTCAGCCATATAAAGATAAAGGGCTACAAACACATCATTCGCTTATTAACTTGAAACATTAAAGTTTCAAGTATGTTAATAGTTTGCAATATCCATAAAGTTCATTAAAGTCTTCATTTATACATCAGACAAATATAACTTTACATGCATTGTCATAAGAACTGATCAACAGCGTATAAGCCATTATAGTCTATAATTCAAGAGCTACAGTGAAACATTGTTTCTAATTTTTGCAACATGCTAATATGATAAAAAATGGCATAGACTTCTATCATTTAATTTTATGCCCTATAAGTTAACCTGAAGATCGATATTAGCACGTGTGAGTAATGAAATATGTACACAATGTTGAAGAAGTAGGGTTGATTTTTGCGATTCGGTCAAGCTACAAGTAGGTATTATTAATTAGTACAAAGTGCAATGGAAGGTATCATCTTACATTACCGTGGACGTCAATAAATGGATCGCGTTCAATTTCTTCTATCACATTTCGTTATTATTAGTGCAAATAATTTGTAATTTATTAATCTAAGTTTTGGGTAAAATATATATTCGTTCATATTTTTCAATATTTCATCGTGGACCCTAGGAAACCTGAATATGTAGGTATCCGTGATCTATTTAGACTACACATTTTAAAAGGCTGGTGTCATTATCTGCAGCAGTATATTTTTATTAGTTTCTAAAATTAGCATGGATATATCAAATCTTTATGTTCGGACTTTGTGTAAATATACAATTATGAATTTAAGAAAATGGTAGTGATATTAAAATTGCGCATAATGATTTGTTTTTTATCTTTAATTTCTGATGAAGTAGACAGGATTGTATAGATAAAACGAATTTATATTTAACGTAAGCTAAGTATTCAAAAAATGACCATATTTTATCTATGTTCAATGGTTTAAAATTTTTCATTGACTTGACTATTGACATCTGGTTCCAACCCCAAAAAAACAGGAACTACCTGAGGTCGATCACAGATGCGTTGCTCCTGAGGACTAAGTTGAAATGCTCCTCATATTAGTATCTTTAACTTACTACATCTATCAAACCAGAACTCGCCAATTTTAGACAACTAATAATGTTGTAGGGTGGGTTGTGGCCACAGTCAAAACTGAGAATTCTATCTTTAGGATATTTAAGTAAAACTAAAATAGCTGGGGTATTTTCTAAATATTGAGGTCAACTTGCCACTTTAAATGGACATTAATGTTTTGATTTTCATTTAAATAATGACCGTAAAAATGTTTAGGATAAAAAACACCCATGTTACTTACCTTTTTATAGGTCTGCGCAAATGTCCCTTTCAAATATATTTTCTGGTTTCAATTGGATAAATAAAAAAAATTACTTCGTGTTATATTTATATCATGGACATAGATAGTTGGAATTATTTTTAAATCACTATTTAATTTTATTAATTCGGACGAATCGTGGGACACAATTTTAATGGGTTCCAATCAATGAATTTTAACGATCAATGTGTGCTTAATGGCATAAACAATTAATTTCGAAGTATCTAAAAAACATGTTTGACTTTTAACCTCATAATATAAATTACTTTTCCCAAGAACTAGACCTAACTTTCGAGAAAGTACGTCATATTATCAATATTATGAAATTTTATATTTTAGCAACTTTAATGTCTTCATACTTTCTTATCTTGATTATCACAAATCGTCTTATTTTTAACCGACTTCTGTTTAAATTAATATAGAACTAGAACCTTAAGAGAATTCTTTAATACCTTTTTCAATTTAGTAATTTCTATGTATTTATATTCTATGTATCATAAATTTATCATCGTCCAGGTTAAAATTAGCTTATTCTTTGTACTGAATTATTTTAATAGTTTTTGTATTGTACATAATTGTGAAATAACAATATTTTTATCCCGTCTTTATATATTTTAATTTCTATCTAAGTAACACAAAACAGGTTTTAGAAAACACTATAAAATAATGAAAATATGGATAGCTCTTGTGATAATATTTCAAAATATGTATTTCCAAAAATATTTATTATATGAAGGTCTACATTGATTTTCATATTCATTACGATAGATCTTTTGTTTTGTTTTACTAAATATCTGTAGGTAAATATAATTAAATTTCGTAATTCCTTTGGAGTCTAAATAACATTATTAAGATTTATTATATTTATAATGTCATTATCTCTACGTTAAATAAGGAAATTTGAAAAGATAGATATAATTTGATCATAAAATAATAGCAAAATAAATTTTATTCAAAGAGATACCAATAAGATACGCATATGTTCCAACAATATTTTTATTTAAATTTTATTAATTTTTAACATGTCTATATTTCCCATTTAAATATTTTAATAATTTCCAATATTAGGTACTTCATTTATAATTCTTAATCCTTCATACATAAGTAAAAATACGGAATTGTAATATGAATTATAATGGTAATCTGAAACTCCGTCCGTGTGATTGTTGTAGTTGTCTGGGGTCAATAAAATGTTGATAAAATTATGTGTTTCATTTATGCGGGTGTCAATATTCTACTCTACGGTTTCTAGTGATATTAAATTACAAAGTAGCTGAACCTACTAGTAAAAAGTAAAGGAGACTTAGAGAAATTTTGTATCGAAACTTACCTACCTAAATATATTTTTAAATACTTTTGAGAATTATCAACCTATCAGGCATGACTTATGTTATCTGTTATTTAATTGTTGGCAACATTACCTTGGCTACGGTCTTATTGTGTGCTAAGCGACAATAGTGTAATGAGTTGAGATAACAAGACATTGTTCATTATTGTTCAGTGTAAATAAAAGAGATCAGTTACATTGAAAAATAATTTATTCTTCATGATTTGTTATTTACTCTTGTTTATAATATTTAGAAAATCTTCAACAATATTTGTATATTTTATTTTAAGAAACGTTTACAGTATAATCATTGCTGGATTGTATTTGGCATATCACTGCAAGACTCGTTTCGATACGACGGCGTCACAAAATATATAGATATACATAAATAGTTTCATTACATTTTTTACATGCACAAAAACATTATTTATTGTACAATAGTGTTAGAAGTCAGGACAGTGGTGTGAGTGAGACGGAACGACCTAATTCGTTTGTGCCAACGTGTTACCGGAGATACGATACACCATTCACAATAACCTCGCAACAATTACAACAAGACAGTAACAACTTCCTTACACCTCACTTTATCTACCGTTTAAGTTGAACAAATATAAAATGCATAACGCTCTAAGAGTTAACCCTAAAAATACATCAAAATGGAAAAATGATTGAAACAAACAGACATATTTACAAGTTTCAATACCCACAGAACACTTAATTAAACCGGCTCATCGATTCACTACGCGATCCGCGCGGACCGCCTGGGCGTACTCCTTAATCTACCACTAGGAGAAATTAAAATCGACGCTACCGTACGTACGTAAATTCAAATCTAGACTATCACAGCTTACTTAGAAGTACAAGCGGGATCCGTCACGAGCGTCCGTCAACACCCGTTCTCACCATAAATTTAAAAGTTCGACACGGGGAGCCTCGGGCGGGATCGATCCGCGCTCGGGATCACACGTAGGACGGCGAGGCGCCCAAATCACAGAGTCGAATGTCGCGCGGCCTTCGGTCGCGGTCGCTCAACGCGTAGATCTTGAATACGCGCGTCAAAAGCCTGTACTACAAGGGCGTGTTCTCGCACAGCCGCGCGCACTCGCCGCACACCAGCTGGCCGGCCGCGTGCCGCACCTGGCACTCCGGCTTGGTCAGCTCCACGGCCAGCAGCACGCGCGCCTCGCGCCGTCGCTCCTCGCGCTCGTCGGCCGCGCCGTCTCCCGCGCCGCACAGCTCCGGGGAGCTGGCGCTCGCCGGGAGCGCTCGGCGACGCCCGATCCTCTCCTCGAGGAAAAACTCCCGATCGCGCCGCAGAAGCGGCTCGCTCGACGGCTTCGGTTCCTCCCCCCTATACTTTTGTCTGGGCATTCCGGCCTTGGAAGTCGTCGGGGTGGGACTCGCGGGGGGCGTCGGAGATTCCATCGTGGGCGGTGGCGCCGGCTGCAGCGGCCTGATCATGGCGAGCAACCGCGGGGGCGGGCCCTGCTCGATCATGTTGATGTGAATACCTTCGGGAATATTCACGGGCGAGTTTCGTCTCGAGTTGACCGACCTCTCCGTCGGGGTGTAGTATATGGACATCTTGCTCTCGTCGTCCGCCAACGGGTTGGGGAGCGTCGACAGTTTCTCGATCTTCGTCTTGAGATACATGTCGATCACTTCGACGTCCGGGTCGAACGCCATCGAGTCGCTTCGTCCGCACGACCCGCTGCGACAGTTCTCGAAGTATAGGCTCGGTAGGTTTTCCAAAACTTTATTCAAGGTCTGCTGCTGGTACTTGTACGACTCGCGGAGCCGTAGAATTTGGTGAGCACTAAATTTACGTATTTTATTCCTTTGGAATACGTAATTCTCTCGCACCCAATTCAACTGAGACGTGGAGTATTCTCGGACGCGTTTCACCTGCACAAACAAGCAGTAAAAATAAATTTATTAAACTGTGAAGACTCGCTTCGCTTTATTTTGGACGTGCTAACTGCACTGTATGCATAAAACTTTATTACCGCTAAGAAATTTTCTAGTCTGTGAAACTAAACAGTTCATTGTTATGGAAAAAAATTATCGCAATTAGTCACAAAGGCATATCAAATTAATAGCTCGTGAATCGTGTACGATGTTCATTGGACGTTTTTGCGTTTCATTTACATTCCATGAATATATAAAATAACCGTTTGTATTTAATTAGCTTGTAATTAATAAGAGGATACAACGGAAAAATACACACCTGGTCATAATACTGATCTTTCATTGCGGTCAAGTGGTTTGTGCCGATGTCTCTAATGTTGCGTAGATGTGTAGCTTGTGTCGAGTAACTGTTTTGTATCCATTCCATTTGCTGTGTACAGTTGTCCTTAATCCGATGAACCTTAAATAATTTGATATTATTAGAAATTATGTACAAATTATTACTAGTGACTTAGAGCCGAAAAAATGTAACGTGATCTTGACTGAAATATGGTAATTTAAGTAGTTATCTTTTAGACCATTTTTTTTTCTACAAAATTATCGTGTTACAACTAAGATAACATCTAAAATGTATGACAATAGCCTTAAACCTAGCAACAAATGGAGTCTACTTACTTGGATGGCATAGTTTTCGCGTAGTTTCTCCAGTTGTTGTCTCTTGTACGTTTCGATATTGTCCAACATGCTGTAGATTTGTCGGGAACGCGGTGCGTCCCGACTGATGCAGGTGCAACAACTGCAACACGTCTCCAGGAGACGAAACCTGGAAATAAAAAATTTACCACTTCATTATTTGGAAATATCACTATCATAGTCATCATTTATATTATTGTTTAGCTAATTAATAAAGCCTAAGATAAACTGAAAAATAAACTCACCTGTAAAATATATATCGCATCGCTTGTACCAATAAAGTAAGGCCCAAGAAAGCGGCCGCACATATAGCTCCACAAAGCAAACTGTAAATTTTGATTTCATACATTGTCATCGGATCTATATTTAGTACGACTTCGGCAGAAACGTTAGCTGATGGATTCGACGCATAGCAAAGGTATATTCCACTGTCCTGTCTGTGAATATTGCCAATGAATAGGGAACCGTCATCTAAGACTTTCACCCTTGAAATACTGTTGTCGATAGGATGGTAATTTTTATCGTGAGCGGTGCCGTGATTATGAAATATATCAGGTATCAATATATCCGGGTTCCAATGGAAGATATCTCTCGTAGGTGTAACCCAAGTAATTGACGGTGCGGGATTTCCATTGAATTTGCATTCTAGCAAAGCGTCCCTTTGCAATCTCTTCAAAGTTAGAGGGCTTTTATGAACAAGCTCTGGGGCTTTACAATTTGTGTGATTTAAAATAGTTAACATGTCGTTAGGGTATGTCAACCCACAACTCAAATCAGACTTAATAATTTCTTTCCTCCTCTCCGCCCAACTGGCAAACCACTCCATTCTACAATCGCACGCCCACGGATTACCACCTATTTTAAGTTCCTCTAAATTATCTAACATTTTTAATGACAGTGGCAAAAATGTCATCGCATTTCCACTAATGTCCAGATGAGTTATCGTTGGAATATCTTGGAATACAAATGGTTCTATTTCATGTAAAATAGAGTTGTTCCTTATATATAATCGCTGTAAATTACTTAAGCCTTTGAAATTAGTATTATGTATAACTGTTATTTCAGTGTGATCGAGGTAGAACGTTTTCAGATTCTCGTTATGCTGGAAGAGCGTGGCAGGCAGCGTCTTCAGTTTGTTGCCGCCCATGTTGAGCCACCTTAACTTAATGAGATTTTTAAAAGCATCTTGTGATATGTTTAGTAAGTTGTTGTAGCTCAAATTTAGCTCTCTCAATTGTTGGAAGTAATCGAATAACGATTTGGGTAAATATTCTAAACTGTTGCTAGATATATCCAGTATCTCCAATTCCGTCAGATTGACTAGAGCATTCGAGGTAATTTTGACTAGGCTATTATTGTTTAGGAACAGAGTTTTCAGTTGTTGATTAGGTTTAAAAAAGTAGTCGAGGAATGTAGCGATCTTATTATACGATAAGTCCAAGTACTGCAACCTTGTCATCGGCTCGAAGACCCGATAGGGAATGACTTTGAGTTGGTTGTGAGATACATCTAGAACGTCCAGGTTTTCCAGATCTGCGAACGTGAATCTAGGGATGTCGTAGATCTGGTTTCTCGATATGTTCAGATGCTTTAGGCGGCTCAGTCTCGCGAATAGTCCGTGTTCAGTCCTTTTGATTTCGTTTCTGCTTAAGTCGATGTACTCTAAGTTGTGGAGACCACTGAATAGATCTATTTCTAAAGTGTCTATATTGGATTCCGTCCAAGATATATTTTGGAGGTTGGTTCCGTGGTTGGCGAGGATGGCTCGGGTGAGCTTGTTACCGGGTACCGGGGCGGCGGAGCATACCAAGCTAGCCTCGGTGCAGTTGCAGTTGGTGGGGCACGCCTCCGCCCCGACGGCTGCGCAAATTATTGCCAGCGTCAATATTTTGTGCAGCAACCGCATTATTTTACAACCCGCATAGTCTTATTGACTGGAACAAGAGAAAGTTCATTATCAGCGTGTTAGATATTTCCACTTTTATCACCAACTTACGTTATCTTAGTATTAGTACAAACGATTAACTCTGATTACAATTTACAAGATATAGAATCCGCCAAGACTAGGTAAATCCGAATTTTATGTTTTTAGAATATGTATTTATTCGCATCATAATAGTTATGAGACAAAAATTATTAAATTTTATAAGTATTCATCTTATTTTAATGGCATTTTTATTAGAATTTTTATTTTTATTGCCATTAATGTAATTATTTAAAAATGCATGTACTGTGTGTGTTTCAATGTTTACAGTAAATTACTTTGACAGTTCGCTTATCACTTAGATTTAAAAGTTATATTCATTCTAATCAATTGACCTATTGAAAGCGATACCGTATATAAAAAAATATTGTCTTAAACAAAGTTCTTAGAAAAGTTATGATTTGTAAGTGTAATTATATAAATTGATAGAAGTGATGTTGTTGACTATAAACAGACAAGACCAACTCACAATTATCTTAATCATTTCATTTTTATGATTTTATTTTCTCTAAACTTATGTTTTTCTAGACAATGAATATGTGTATTTCAAAAACGTCTATCTACATATATCTTTTCAAACAAAATAAATTTCTAATGGATTATTTTAATGCTTAATTAATTTTATAGTTAACGTAATGCAAGTCATGAATGTTATGCTTGGCTTTATTTAAAAACTTGATTACAGTTTAAGTATGTATTTAATAATAAAATAACGTAAGCTGTATTTTTAGATATATGATGTTTTTCATATAACTTTAGTAATTTCCAAAATTTTGTTGACTATAATCATGTTAATGTATTCTAAATGTTCATTTTTGAAGGCAACGATAATTAGTTTCAACTATTTTTTTAACTAGCATAGACTACCAGAATGGTGGAATGGTCACCACATCAGTATCACACATGAAGGGTTCTGGGTTCGATCTCCGACCATACAAATATATTAATAATAATAAATATAGTTGTGTGTCTGTGGCATCCACATAAAATAATCCAAGTGTGTGGCTATGAGTGTACAAAGCGTTGTATTATTATTTGCGTTATACACCGACGTGTATTATCACTGTGTGTGTGTAAATAATTGTAATTCTTTAAGCACTTTCATTTTAACTTTGCCATTACTAAAAACATCCAACTCTGCTAATTACGGTGAGACCTTGATAGACAAAGTAATTGTGTCTAACGATTCCATTATGTGTATCAGTCATCACATTATTGCTTCCAAATCACCCTAATCGCACTGTTATTTTTCCATTCGTTTTTTTGTTCCAATTTATCACTCTTTAGGCAATTGATCACTGATTAAGACTTGTCACACGATGGAAAGAACTACGTGTGCCATTTATTGTTAACATGTGGCCAATTGAATAGATGTTTATTGCAATATGCTGTACACGCTACAAATTAATTGTACCCGCGCAACTACCGACACACTGTTGCTAGCGCCTGGTCTAGGCCGACGGCTCGCTCACTACACTCCACGACACCTCACCGCACATTCCTCGCCGTTAACACTTATCTTTCTCTCACAAACACTCGTTTAACCGAAACAACAATGCATTTACCTAATACTCGTCCACATTTCACTCCTACTTGCATAATCCACGTTATTTTGTGTTGACAACAGATGTGATTTCGCCAACCATTGTAACGGATAGACGCGCTTCGTACACCGTCACCACTGCTTGCCATTCAACATTTTGTACACTGTCGCATCCCCCGTGTGGCGGTATAACGTGTGCATTAAACTTAATATACAATTTTTCACATACAAAAACGAAAGCTCTCGCGACAATGAAACACGCTGTCACTACGACGAAGGCGACCACTAGAAAGAAATAAATGGAGGCGCTGCGAGCTGCGCGGCGCGCGGTCCCTTTCTGACGCATTGGACGTCATTGTATCCGTCTCGCTCGCACGTCGGTTCGGTCAGCTGTGGGGGGCGACGGGTGCCGAACGAAGCCGAGTGTAGGCGAAAGTGCTTTGGGAAGCGACGTGTGTTAGTTCGCCCGTTCATTCTGTTGGGATTTTCTTGAGTTCGATGAAAAGCAACAATTTTTGTTACTCGTATAACGTAATGTATGGATAGTTAAGCGGCGGTGGGGTACGTCCACGGACACAGTAAGAACCGTGTAAAGTTATGGTTCATATCTAAGCAATTTAATTATATTTTATAAACTACATCAATCCTAAGGCGCTAAAGAGCGTTTGTCTTACACGTAGTGCCTAGTAATAGTACCTATACTTTATTATATTTTATTCATTGAGCGTAGTTTTAAATTAGATACTTCCATACACTTATATACCAACTTCCATTCTAGTTCTTTCTATAGGATTGAGCTATCTTTCAGGCGATTAGGATACGTGTACCGACGTGGTACCTTGTAGGGAGTTATTTTGCTTTAAAAAATACATTTTTAATGTATAGGGTCAGGGCTTCGATCTCCGGTTTGACACTGTTCTACTACCGAGTAGATATCTCTTAGTGACTAATAATTTTAACTATGGTTTTAGTTACTCTGTTCGCGATCGGAGTATTGTTTGTAATAAGTATAGGTGCAACCCCAGGTAACGCTTGCTATACTCAGCTCTACACTAGGATTTTTCTTTGTCGTGCCATAAATACACTCGAAGACACAAATACGTACCCATAGGTACTCATCAACAGAAATCTAAATACATCATTCTGTCTGGACAGGATGGAACCCGGATCCCTCTGCTATTCAGACTAGTATGACCACACCCTTAAAACCAGAATGCAACAGCGCTTAACACTTGTCATAAGGCAAACATTGGTTAAGTCCTAGTGGATTTGGTATCGAACCATAAAGGTCTACTTCCAAAGATGTTAGCGCACTTGTGTGTCCATGGCACTGCCCACACTACACCAAGTGAATCTCATTGTGGGGCAAGAGTAGAAGGCGTCATACTCATTAAGATATACATTGAATGTAGGTGCAACCGGTTCATCCCGTTTATTTGGTATACCATCGGCGTAATGTGATTGCTTTGCCGGGAACTGAACAGGTGTCATGTGTATTTGTCAATGGAAGCAATAATTCGGTATAAATCTTGTCCGTTGTTAAGTGACAACTGCCGCCCATGAAAACCTGTAATTAATTGCAAGAATAGATGTACTTTATATGCTACTAGCATTTGCCCGCGGCTTCGCTCGCTTCTTTCCTATATTATGAATGTTATTATACATATAAACCTTCCTCTTGAATCAATCTATCTATTAAAAAAACCACATTAAAATCCGTTGCGTAGTTTAAAAGATCTAAGCATACATATGGACAGAGAGCAGAAAACGACATTGTTTCATACTATACAGTGATGTTAAATGCGGTTTATTACAATCTTCACATCAGAATAGTAGTTTAGGTAAAATCAGTGGTAATTTGTATCTGTCATCGTGACACGCGTCGTCACATTATATTACAATTATGCAAAGTTCAGTATTATACTTTTATACCAGAAGTTGATAGAAAACAGGTAGATATAATAATTAATTATGTAAAATAATGTCGTTCAATACCACCCACTCATGAGTGCTGTGGCCACTATCTTAACCATTCGGGTGTTCAATCACGTTAATCAGATAAGAAACGGGCATTTGTCACATAAATCTGTTTATGTTTTTTTCTACATATTTTTACTTTTATTGTGATAGGATAACCCACCACGATGTACTTATCTAAGTTAATCTTTTATTCTAATAGATAACGTTACGGATTGTAGGCTTGATAACCCATTTGTACAATTTTTGACCCATTTTACATGGCACAGGTAATGTAAGTTCAAAAAAATCACTATCAATCAACAAAACCGTATAAAAAAGAATTTTAGTGAATATTAAACTACTTCAATGTTTACTTCTATGAATATTTTGAATGATAAACGTTACGTAAGATAAAAATTAAGATGCAACCAAAGTAGATACATCTATCATTCCTAACAAAAAAATGAAGTCATTTTTTAAATGGTCGTCCTATAAAAGTGATTATGTGAGGGTAAATAAACAAAGGTACTGACAAGAAACTACGCTACTTTTGTTTAAGTGTTTGCGTATAAATACATTAAAGTAGCGTAGTTTTTTGGCTTCATTCAAATACAATGCGGTGACTAATCTACCTATTTTATTTATCTGAGGATGCAACCAATACCTACTTATTGTAATATACATGCGTGCAGAATAACTGAACAAACACTTTAAATGTAGCATAAACAAAGATTAATATTGAAACGTTGCGCACGAACTGTGTACCAATTGAATTTTCAATGTAGTGTAAATTATTCGTCCTTAGTATGTATTTCAATGTCACATCTATAACACTTTCATCTTCGAACATTACTGGAATATTTTGGAATATTTTATTTTGTACGCAACTTCGTAACATTAATTTGCTCTTTAAAGTTCAGGGACTTGTAATTTTAAAGTTGTTGAATAAATTTTAAACATATTTAATATCGTATTATCGTTGGTAATACATGTTTTTCGTAGAAAAAAACTGATATTGGTAAGTAATAGCTTCATGCGTGGTGTACCGAATAAAATTTATGGTTTCTGTGCGTATCATAAGAGGCGTCTACGGAAATAAATCGGGATGGGCAGGTTTGTCTTCTGAGAAATGTATTCTTCTCCTACCTTTATTAACTCAACAAATAAACAAGGTGACTACGTTATTTCTGCTTTTTAATGAAGTTCAGTATAAATGAATTATAAGCGCTTTTGAATGTATAAATGACGGCTTCCTCCTGTTATTTTGATGCCGTAAAATGAAGCAATAGGTTAGGTTATGATGATAAATCGGTACTCGCTGTCATCACTGTTATCAATATTTCTCGCGCAGTCCGCTTGCAGTCACCGCCACGTTTATTTTTATTTATTGATATTTCCAAATTGTCGTAAATTTCCTTAGTTAAATTTCCTAATAGCTCCAAAACGGGTTTTTGTCTGTACAAATTTAACGTTTTTTGTTAAACGTACGTAAAAGTGTAATTCTGTTTGCATTTGCGGAGACATTATGCTAGCATAGTTATGTTTCAGCAAATACACACTTATGCAAATCTGATTCGACTTTGACACCAAGATCACATGAATTAGCAATTCATGTCAATCATGGTTCGCTTAATTTCATACAAATTTATTCACGAAGTTACGTAATTACACTGACAGTGGCCTTATCGTTAGAACAACATCGGGCGGGAGCGGGCGACCTCGTCCTGGTCTATATGGGTCATATTTTTATACTAAAACTATGGATACTGCATTTTGATAGGTCACCGAAAATTGATGTTTTTATAACGGATAACTTTGAATTGATCGTGCTATGGAATCTTTTTTGGTCGTTTAAATAACGTTAAAATAAGGACACCAAGTGGCATTTTTGCTCAATGACGATGATATCAAATTTGCTTCACAGACCGACTGAAACGACGTATCCTTGAATTTGAACAATCTTGATTTTTACTACTACACTTTAGACTAATTTACAAAATTATATAAGAAATTCAATACTTCAGTGCTTATTTTTTTCTAACTCGAGAGTTTATCTTATCTGTTATCTATTCTCCTAATCAATTGGTTTCAAAATTACCAGGTGAGTATTGGTTCAATGAAACTGGATAGATAATACCGATGTTTCCTAGCGTTTATCATAATAGCGTAGAAACATTTCGCCAATATCGTCCGGGTCATCGTTAGGCGTCAAGTCTTTAAGCTTTGAATTCTCTTTTACACCTCAAAGTACAGAAAATTATTCCACCCCCTCGAGCATCGTTGCATTGGTTGTAATATTTAAAGATTCATTTATCTTTTGTGACACTCTTTCCAGTAAATGATGTCTCCGGGGAGTGTCTGGATAGTTTGTGAAATTTTGTAGCTGCAGCATTAATTTCAGCGCTAGTTCATTTAAAATTGAATGATCACTGCAGATACTACAATTTTGTATCAAAACTTTGGAGAACATTGGAGAATATTATTATATTTAAAGTTTGTAATAAATTAATCTCCATTGCACTAGTAATTTGTATGAGTGTGGTAATTATCATTTGAAATTGAATATAATTATAACTCATCCATATTAAAAAAAAAAACATAAAATAACTTGGCAATTGCATTGTGTCGTACAATAGAATCCAGAAGTAAAAAATGCTTTCGGTTTTCAGTCCGTCTTGCAGTCTATTAATGAAACCAATTTCTTATTTAAACGTTAATATAGCTATGTCACGCGATCGTGCCGCGATAGAAAATATATTAAATGTTCATGGGGCGCGTGTTTGGACTTGGACGCCATCCAATACGCCAGGCCTCTAAGGAACTTTGTATCGAATGTTATTAAATTTAGGATTACCAAGTTAAGTGGTAAATTGTGTCGTATTACGGTATTATGCATACGAAATATTCGAAAAGTTATTTCAAATATTAATATAAAGTTCTGAAATCCAGTTAGGTAGATATGAAGATTCAAGCAAAATCTTTGACGTCGTTTCTCGATAACTAAATTTTAAAAATGTATTATTTACTTGTTACATTATATATAGTAGTAGGGACCTTCGTATTTGCAAAAATCTCTAGCTTGAACGTGAAGAATCGGAAGTCTGCGATAATGAAATTTTAAATTCACTGGTTTGCTGCAATCGTTCCTATTTCCACTTTAAAAGTAAATCATTCATAAAACATAAACTCACTGTATCGCGTTGTCCGTTCATGATATTACAGTACAAACAACGTAGGTAAGAAACCTACGCGTAGAATATCGACAGAACACTTAGATTAGGTCATGTAGGCAGTTAGCAATGTTGTCTTTGAACATAACATTGATAGAACGTGCGTTACTTCTGATATTTCCATTCATGACTATGTGGGTTGTTACGCATTATATATGTAACTACTTATATGTAATTACTTAATATGAGCAATCTAAAATGATTCAATATAGATGCATTTATTCGTTTTATATCTTTGTTATCTTTGCTCCATAGTTTGGACATTTAGATAAATTTACAGAAATATAGATTTTGAGAGGGGCACAATCGTACTCCTAGGTGCAACTTATGTTATATTCTAGCTTATTCTCATTAAATTATTGTCTGGATTGATCAATGAATCTTTTAATGATACTTTATCGACCTCAAAATAAATGCTTTGAAAAAAGACTTTAGTACTTAAATAAACATCTTTTTCAATTTTAATATTAACAATCAAATCGAAATGTTATCTAATTGTTGAAATCTTACTCTTCACCTCAATCTATAAAACGTATAATTTACTCGATTAAAAGTTGAAAGTACTGAGACAGGCTTCAATAAGTACTTTTTTATTTCCCTTCTGTTTACTTATTACTGCAGTTGCAGTGGTAGCCACAGCAATTAAATTACCTGCCTTAACTATTCTTAACAAAACATGCAAAAGGAGGACAAGATTGAATGTTTTTAAAACTAATATTTTAGTTTTGGAGGATCTAAATGTTTCATTGCAGATCTCAATATTAAGAATGTCATTTTTTTCAGCTATGTGTAAACTCTAGTACACGTGAGGTTTTACGCGTTCGGCTCAGACGAGTCTGTCCGGTCAATTACAACAGCTTTAATTTCTACCTGACTTTGTTTTGTTACGTCTTCTTTCTCCCTTACACCGGCGTCCCAATAATAGGTTAGAGTGGGAAGGGTGGTAGTTTTTCTAGTCTGGCTGCCTGCGGCGTCATTCGGCACGTGTGAAAACGATCTTGGCCTTGTCTACTACGGCTTCATGTTACTTTAACATCTTTGTAGTCGCATTACCGCGAACTCGTAGGCGGTTTATTGGCAAAGTAATAACAGTTAGGTGGTTAGTAAAATTCTGTGGTAATTGAATTGAAATAAAGAGAACTACTAATTGAATTACAACACTTTCGTTCTTGGAACTTGTTACGTTTTTAATTACAAAGACATCGATTTGATTTTGAAGAACGGTATAAATTGTTACTAACCATTTTTTATCTATCTAATCAATTGATAAATGGAATGAAATAGAAGTAAAATTCGTTATAAGTATTGATTGACCTTCATTATTTAACCGATCACGCTTCGGTACCCTTGTCACAATCGCTTACGGCATTTAGCAACGTTTTATAATGGCGCGGAAATAAAGCGGGAACAGATGCGACAAGGGCGGGGTTGGATTAGAGCTGGCTGCTGCTCGCTTTGATGGTACCGTTTCTTGTGTGCCCTAGCCCTTACGACCCCCTTTTATCGCATTTCAAAACCCGGCTATATTTGTGTCCATTAACCCTTGAATAAATAATCAACTGAGTGATTTATTCATACTTGAACTTTCCTACCTATCTAGTTACCGTTACAAACGTATTTCACGAAATGACTAGTATTGATTGAATAATAAAAGCTCTCAAGTGGTACCTACTACAGTTTGAAAGAACCAGTCTGACACCTGTCGGGCTGTCTTACTACACCCTCGAATGTTCTTCGAAACATAGTTGTAATGTAGGTCGTAGTCGACAGATAGGTCAGACGGTGGTGCTTTCGGGAGTTGGAAACCAATGGAGTTTTAATAAGATTATTGGCTTTTAATGCATCTGTTCGCTAGTAGATAAATAAATTTTAATCTATTTACTGAAGACTACGGACGGTATCACGCTAACTACCAACTACTTTATTAATGAAAAAGACGGAAAAAAATACTACTCAAGTCGCAAAAGACTAATCGTAAACATAGATCAAGTCCCGCGAACCATTTTGCTATCGAAAGTCGAAATAGCTACGAAGCACGCACTGAGGCTTTTGATATTGCAAATCACTCAAGTACTTTCCGATTTGCACATACGCACAACACCCACGTTATCTTTTCATTAGTTTTATCTGGAATGGTACATTCATGTATTGTAATATATCACCAAACTATAGCTAAGCCACGTCGGTTTGGAGTTGGTTGGGTTTATAAAATAGATGCGCGTATTTTTTGGAGGGCACTTTAAGCCGGTCCTGATTATTAACTTGAACTCATTAGTGTCTCACAGTTGAGCTGAGGTCTTCTCTCAGAGTGAGAGGAGTTTAGGCATAGTCTACCGCTATGGGGAAGTCTCAATCAAGTCGATGGCCAAGATACGATCTCTTGCATATGCAGCTTATAAAGATTTCCTCTCGAATTTTCCTTCATCGTTTCAACAAGTGATAATTCCAATACATGATATGAGAAAATATTTGAAAAGACATGATAGAGGAAATCACACATGAAAGGTCCGTAACTGGGTAATTTTTAAACGGGTATTGCCAGGTCATGGATAATTTAAAATTCATTTATGCGCATTGGTCATAGTCGCGGTGCGTAACCTTATCTATAATAACGTATAATTGAGGCTAATGGGAAAGTATTTTTTGGTTTTAAAGTAAAATGTAATATTTAAACTGGTTAAAAAATTAAGTATTGGTAGTGATTACGGTTCCCATAACTGGGATTGGTTTCTTACAAATACTGGTGAAAATTTAGAGGTGGTTCGAGTTCGGAGTCATAGCCACTTATTTCTACCTAATAATAATTGTGATAAGCGCCACCGTGTTCTGGTTTGAAGGTTCTAGCAAGGCGAGGTGGCAGCAAAATTCTTATCCATGTCCAGTAGCAGCAGTACCATAGGTACAATGTGGACTGCATGCTCGTTTTTCCGATTATGTAACGTAAGTAACATTTATCATTGCAAAACTCATACATTTAAATCTAAGACCTATATTTTATATTGTCGTAACATGTAAGAAATGTCAGTAAAGTTTCGCTATGCATTCTTGGCTAATACCGCAATGCCGTGACTACCATAAAGTTTAAATTTCCTATCTGCAGTACATGAAATCATGTGCTATTTCTGCAAAATTATAGACATAAATCATCAATTGGCTGAAACATGTAACAAAATTAAAGTTACATTTTAAAATTCCTAATAAGGATAGTCGATCTTTTTAACGGTTAATAGTTGGTAAGAGTTTGCAGTGTCTTCCTGTGTAACATCAACGACCAATGTGGTCATCTATGCGCATGTCAAGCGCGAAGACTATTGGCAAAAACTACCACTAGGAGAAGCCTATGGATATATGAAAGAGAAAGGAAATATAACTTAGTCATCAAACGTAGCAATGCAAATGCGACCTCTAAAGTGTATCTGCAATTATGTAGGATATTTTTAAAATAAAAAGTGCCGGGGTGTTCACCAACCGTTGGGAGCAGGCAGGTGACAAGTGCATTGTTGAAATATGTAGGGGAAGCAGACCTCGTCGCGGAATTGTAATTTCGAGTTGTAATTTTGAAATTTTTAAGGTATGTGCGGTAAATATTTTCTATGTTCGATGTAAGTTGTACTAATTTATCTTATGCAACGAGTATATTGTAGTAGTAGGTCCTTGAAGTGTCCTGGTTGATTTTTGTAACCAGTCGCTCGTCTCTGGTAACAACATCTCAATCAATATCCCTTTAATTCTGTTGAGTAAAATTCAAATTGTTAGATTTGGTGCCAAATGACTATTTATCACTTACGTTAGGTGAATTGCCACTTTGTTTGTTGCTTTCAGCACAACATTTATTATGTACCTATTACTGACAGTTCTCCGGAAATTGGCAAGTAAAAGAATTACGAGACTTTTTCTTTCGTCTTCGTTTAAGCTAAGAGCTGAAAACAGACCAAAAAAGTGCCAAAAACTTGTTTGGCATCGTTAAGTAGCGCCCCAATGTCAACTTTGCCAGTGAACTTGAAGGCGTCGCTTTTTTGCGTACATTTGCTAATTGGCTGAAGGTTTCAGACATTACGCCTTTGTCTACTAAAGTCAGGCAGTCTAGGACTTCGTTTTCAATGTTGCTAACTCGCACATTAAACTTATAAAATTTTTGCTTATCAGTTTTACGGCTGTCGCGGCTTATAACGTTAATGTTACGGAAATATACGTAACCGTAATAAAATGGGCCATTTGGAATTGATTATTTTTCTAACAGTGAATTGTATCGGAGTGGTTGTTAACGTTGGTAGATTGGTCTGTATAATAAGGGTTAATTTAATAAGATAGAAAATTTGTTATTTTATAATTAGTACGACATTAACACGAGCGTTGAGTTGAGTTGAGCGTTCGACAAGCCTATTTGATAGTGTAACAATAGGGAAATTCTTTGCACTATTGTATTCGTATATGACAGTGTAGTTTTTGTCACACGATAAAAACAAAAGTAAAAGTTAAAATATCTCGGCTGTAGAGAAAGATAAAATTATTGTACCGAATGGAATGTCGCATAGTGTATAGTTGTATAGCGAAATGCCTCAGAGCATTGAAACCGGAACGCACAGAGCGACAGACCCCGGTGCATTCTATTATGGTACAGGTAAAAAGGTGCTAGCCAGGTGTCTATAGATATAACTTGCACCGGTTTATGTAAATGCCTTGTTATAAACCGAAATCTATTTTGACTTACATTTTTTACTACCTGATCCCCGCGGTTTCAATCGCGTTAGAAAACTAAAAAGGAATACTTAAATAAGGCGCTTTAATAAGGCGCTCTAATGTTTTTTCGAAAATTCAAGTAGCCTATGTTACGCCTCAGACCTTCAGCTATCTGCCAGTGAAACTCCCGTCAAAATCGGTCCAGCCGTTAGCTGGAGATTAGCTCAGCCAAACAGACAGACAGGCAGACAAAAAAAAATGAAATTGCATCATCGTTATAGGTACGGTGTATTGTACATTTATAAGCATTGAGTAAAAAAAAGTTATTTTGAAATCACAAACAGATACTTCAATTTTATTTATTTGTAATGATAATATTGAAGTATCAAACGAAACATGCTATCCACCCGATGGGTAAGTGGTCACTGCCGGCCATGAACTTAAACGACATCTGTTTAGAACTATGATTCTTGTATCCAAAGTCGATCCAAGATACATTGGCACTGCTATGGTCATCGTAAAAATAAGTCAACCGTCGTAGGTAGGTCTCTTACATCGAAATGTAAGAGCTTCCTCCCAGAAATAGGTGTTTATTGTTATGCATATTTTGTAGTTGTGTAAAGGTTAAGTATTTTAGAATATCCGATAAAGTTAGACTGTTAAACATTTTTGCTTTCACTGCTGTATCTAAAACGCTAGACAAGTTACTTTGTAGTAAAAGTAATTAGATAAACGTCTTCCATGATACTCTTAATAGGACAGTTTGTGAATAACAATGGCACTAGTCATCGCCGCCTATATTGCTTAAAACATAAGCTTTTGTAAATACGACGAGGCTTCATGGATAGCAAAACATTTGTGTCAGACCAGTTAATCCAAAAGTACACCGGGGCGTAGAGAAGTTTTATTTAATAATCATACATGCCATGGACAAGGTTGCATTAATTACTGTTTGTTCCTCTGTCACTGTAACATCTAAAAATATTAAATACAATACGCACGTCATTCAACAAGCATTGTCAACCATATTGTCAACATAGTCTTGCGCGCTTAGACGTATTAAATTCATCGCGTCACAGCTGTCTAATACAGCACACGCATACCAACTTGCTTTGTCATGACGCTCATAAAACATTACGTCAAGTTAGCGTACTTGGGAGGGATAAGTTTAGGGATGTAGCTATTCTTTTAATATTTAAGAAAGTAGCGAACGAATATGCGGTGCATATAAGATCACAGTCCTACCTGAGGCTGGCCACAAATGTGTTACTACCCTAAGGCTAAAATGGAACGCGTCGGATAAATATGTCTCCCTTGCCATACCCTTCAACCCAAAACACAGCAGCACCGCTGTTTTAAGGCAGAAATAGGTGTACGAAACGTGTACGAACATAGCAAATCGTTCTGTTCAGTAATTAACGGTAAAAGCAATAGAATCGATCGTAGATGGGCATGCCTGGGAGTGAGCTAGAACACGTCGCACCATTTACCGGTGTCTGCTAACAACCTCGCTGCATGGATGTTAAGTTTTCTTATTGTTGAAGTAGCATAGTATGCTACGAACATGCATTTGATAGTTGATATATGATGGTAAGGTTGGAATATCGCAGAAATAGTATGATTCGCAATCGTGGTAGTACTTCTACTGCACTTATTTCTTGCTAGACGATGCTTGTCTTTGCTGATCAGGTACCAGCTCTATGTAAAATGTCTATTTTACATTAAAAAATGACATGTAAAATATCGTTTTCGAGCGTTTCCCAATGGTTTCCCATTTTGATTTAACGTTTATTTACATTTGTACTAAGAAAACTTACCGAATTTGAAGTTTGTTAAACTCAATAGTAAACTAATGCATAACAATTGAAAATTGAAACAATGTTATAATGTCATTGTTGTCTTTAAAATATATGTGACATTTACATGTTGTCATATTTATACCACTTTGCTTCACAAATATGTAGTTTGTTTGAATGGTACAAGGTACAATATAAAACTCATTAGTAGTAATATTCTTGGTTCTCCTTGGCTTATAGCGATGGGAACCATCAATCATCATTCCGGCGTATAAAATAAACAAATTGTACAGAAACTTCCCACAATGCCACTCGGTATTTTATTTCAGCACATTTTTTGTAGGAATTTCGGTTTAAACTGTCTGTCTGGTACGTGTTCATGAAATGTACGTAGTTTGTGTTTTTACAAGGAAAGACAAAATATTTTTTTTTATTACGTTAATATAGTAATAGACAGTAACTATATGCTATTGCGTTGATGGGTTCTAGTTAGCAAATCAAATTTATATGAGGAGTTTAAGTTAATCATCGGGATAAGCAAGAAATTTATGAGACTTCAGGTAGGGCTGTTCTATTAGGAGTTCGTACAAACACAAACGACTTACCTTATAGCTTCACACTGAATAAATATGTATGTATTGTAATTACATTACATACTTAGTTTTTGTCCGAGGACTTTGAAATCGTTTTTGCTATCTATAGGTAATTTATTATACGTTATGTACAAGTTGGCAACGAGTGAACATTCTGTTCTACTCGCGACTTGTGTGTTTACAGACTAAGGTTACATTGTGTTTTTCTTGTATATAAAAACACAAAGTTCACCACAAAAACGTGTTATTGCTGTTTACAAAATTGTTTGGTTGAAACACGGATAATGCTAAATGCTTTAACCAGGGATATATTAAGTAGGATCATATATCTTCATCGTCGTCATATCCTTTGCTTTATGATCCATAGGCTTTAGCACAATTGAAAGTGTTAAATAAAAATTGATTAAAGGCGTCTTTTAACCGTGTCTTCTTTAAAGTTATATAAACAATTGATCGAATTTTAAGGCGTTTTAATAACATAATTGATAAATAAATATTTTAGGTAATTCTAAAAATACTTTGTGTGACGTATATTATTTTGTCAATACTGTTCATGAATCAAGCAATAACAAATAGGACAGAAGTCTATTTGAAGTTGATTTCGAATGCCTTGCAACCGTAAGAGCATATTTCGAATATCTCTGAAGGCGTCTTAACCAAACTACCGTCTTCAAACCACAACCGAACAGCGCTTGTCATAAAGCAACCAAGAGTTGTTGACGTAACTGCCATAGTTCATATTGCCATGAAAATCGAGAGCGGGTGTCCTTATATCAATACAATAAATATTTTTATTTAAACAAGTAAAATACTTAACATTAATTAATTGTTATAAGTTAAAACTAAAGCCAAATAAATATGTACATCATTATAATTATATACAATAAAAAAGGAAGCTAGAAATTAAATTATAAAATAAATGTTATATTCTTATCTGTATTAAATTGTATTGTTGTAATAAAACCAACATAAATTAAACTTCTCAGTAGTATGAAATGAAATTGACTATAATAGGAATATGACGAAAATTCGTATGTAGATAGCAAGT
>DWPV01001049.1:0-22792 GCA_018251915.1 Urbanus proteus proteus | reverse complement strand
CAATCTTAAATATTGTTTAAGTGTCAATAAATATCCACCGTTTCATACCATTTCACTTTAAGTTGTTTGCATTACACACATATATAATTTAATTTCATCATTACAGTTCTTACCCAAATCCATCGTGCTAACAATTAATTCATTGCTAATCCATTGTTGTCTCACTGCTGAGTATAGGTCTCTAACAGTGGGAGCGGTTCTATTCCTTAGGCCACAATATTTTAAAAAAGGACAATTGGGAAAAACAATATGAATATCTTTTATAGGTGTAAAAAAGAAAGGAAATATATTTTTGCCCGCAGCTTTGTTCGAGTTAATGTGTGTATGTATATTCGCATTAACTAATAGTTAGGTTTTTTTGCTTTAGGTAGAGTGCAAATACAATTCATTCATATAAAGAGGCCGTAGGTATAAAAGTAGTAGATAGGTTGTAGGTATAAAAGTTAGTTCTTTGTCCCTCAGGAGTAGTAGAGAGTGAAAGGTTTTTCTGTCTTTTTCGGGAACCCTAGCAATGGTTATGCCAAATTTCATAACAATCGGTTGAGTAGGTCCTTATTTATATAAGGAGGTCTGTTTATTTGTTTGTCTGTAATGCCTACACACTTTATCTACTCAACCACTTTATCACTAATTATAACAATTGGGATGAATAAAAGTTAAACGTGCATATATGTGTGTAGGTGCGCGAACTGCAGCCAGGAGGCGCAGTTCTACTGCTGCTGGAACACGTCGTACTGCGACTACGGCTGCCAGCGCGCGCACTGGGCGCAGCACTACCTCGTCTGCACGCAGCAGCGCACGCAGGTAACGTACACGTGATGGGGAGCCAACGGCGTTGCATGATGTTCTTTATTTATTTATTATTTGTATTAAAATGGTCGACTACAAACCAATTATAATAATTACTAGCTGATCACCGCGTTAAAAAAGTAAAAAGGAATACTTATCTAAACTAATTTATAATTAAAACGGTTTACTGCCAACCGATTATAATAATTATCATAATATTATAGATTAAATTAAAGTTTAATTAAAATCTGAATTAATAATAACACATGTGATAATTAAAAATGATAATTGCACAGGCATACATAAGGCATTCTGATAAAATCGTCTTAAATTCATTAAAATGTTATATGAAACAAAACACTTTCTATGCTCATAGCGTCACACTAGGATTTTCTCCTGTGTTGTAGGTACCGTGGATACACACATAGGTTTTATGATGTGGTAGAAACCAGCAGCACCAACGCCTCATCTATTTTATGATGTTGGTTTATAACAGTAAAAAACTCTCGACACAAACATTATACAAATGTTACAAATAAAATTAGTAGTGAAAAAATAATTTACAACATCTGATTTACAATGATTAATAACAAAGCTAACAGTAATAAAAATGATAAAAAGTAATAAACTTTTCAAAGTACAAATTTACAAAAAATATACTATATATATATACATAGGCTCTGCAAATGCGATATAATTATACTATGTGCAAAATATAAATGTTTGTATCGTACGCGCATGATTCCCCTTACATCTTACATATTTATCCGTAAATTTTCTACAGTCGTTTCATGCTAGCGATTTGCAAGTATTAAAATAGCCATTTATACAAATAGAAAAACGGTATTTGAATTTTTTTCTATGAAAGCCTGAAAGATGATTTAAAGATGGGTGAATACTAATTGCCCCTGTTTTGATTTATTTTGCATTATTTTGATTTATTATGGATAAGAAGTTAAAGTATTTCTCATTGTCAACCTATTATCCCTCTGCTGGGCACGTGTCTCCTCTCAGATTGAGTGGACTTAAGGCTATAGTCCCCTTCGCTGGCCAATTGCGAATAGAGTTTGTGTTTTATGTGCTTATAAATAGTTAAAAAGAGACAATACATGTTTAATATATTGCCTACTACACCTCAACATGCAAATCGCTACTGTGAAAAGATTGATAAATTCTCCTTCCTTCCTTATTTAATGTGCTGTAGTGTTTATGCAGTGTCTATTTATGTTATTTTAATTTTAAGTGTCATTGAACTTTACAGGATAGCAACACAAATACCGATACTGAATCAAACTCGGTTAATAATAGGCTACAATCGTCCTCTGACAATATGCCAGTAAGTTTGAATTCGTGTTTTGTTTTCTAACACATCTCATGCTGATCTGGGATGGAAAATAATGAATCAGTTCTTTTTTTTAAAGAAAGGGTTGTCGTCATATTTCTTCAAAAGGCTGATGGATGAAGGCTGTTACACCAAATAGAACAGACTTTTATCAGAAGGCTTATTTATTTCTGCTCGTTAACGGCAGTGTTCAACGCTGCTGTGTTCTGGTTTGAAGTGCGTGGTAAGGGGGACTTATCCGAGGTGTTCCAACTTCGTCCTCAAAGGTACCTTTGGCCGACCTCAAGTATGACCATGATTTATCTGGGGCTGATTACAGATGTCCATGGGTGTCAGTGGCCACATACCATTAGGTGGATTGCATGCTTGCTTGCATGGTTGCGTTGTTCCTGTGAAAATGAGTTGGAAACTCCTTATTTTTTAGTTCCATACCAGGCAAATAGATCCAAATGCTACACTACACTTGAACCACGAAGGCTTCCTAACAATTTGTGGTGTATATTAATAGTAAAATTTACTTTTACCGACATAAAATAGATAGCAATGCTTTTTGTTCAAGGCTTTGCACACTATAACTCCGATTCCCATTAGAATTTTAGTGAAGTATGCTCTTAAATCATCGCTTATAACATTTGCACGCACATATAAGTTATAGGCTCCGTTCACATTACCGTTCGTCGACTTGCGATTTAGCAGTTGACACAGATGTGAAATGGCGATAATGATGTCAAGCGGCGAATAGAATTACATTTTATTTGTTAATCCTAAATAGCTTTTTACTTATATTACATGCAAGGTGGACGAGTTTTCCGACGAAGGATATATTATTTTGTTATCTACTCGCAACAATATGAAATTGAGCCAATGATATTACAATAATTTTACGTAAACATAAACCTGAATAGATTTTTAGTATTATTAGAATTTTTAGTACTGGTGTTCATTATTTACTTATTTTACAGAAAGCACCAGCGACGCCGTCGTTAAGTAAGGGGACGGTGCAGAGGGTATTCAACAATGAACAACAGACGGCATCAAAATCTTCCATTATAGGTATGTTGGTTTTATTTGATGTTTATTCGTTTTTAGTGGCAATAGTAAGGCTCTAACAACCTTGTAAGATATTGAAGTAGCAAAGAGAAACAAGCATACAGTCCGCCTATTAGTAAATAGTCACTGGTGACTGTGGACTTTTGTAATCTCTCGGACAAGGTCAGCCACAGATGCGTTGCTACTCCTGTGAACTATGTTGAAATGACTCATATAAGTGTTATTTCTCATAATAGTCCCTTGAAGTCAGAAAACAGTAGCATAACACAGATGTAGTAAGGTAGATATTGATTAGGCCACGATGACTCCTGAGTCCAACCAAAGGTTTCATCACCTACATACTCACCAACCAATCTTCAAAGTTCATAACACAATTAAATTGTTATATCACTACCATTTACCACCTTCCAGTGAGCATGGTGGAGGACCCCAGCGGTGGGACGCCCACGGTGAAGTGCGTGGGCACGTACAAGCCCAACTCTGTACCGCAATTGCCGTCGCAAGTGTCGCCCATCATACTCAACAAGCCTGTTAATGTGAGTACTATAATTATTACATTTGAGGCTCATTTGGAACAGTTCCATAATAGGTGTCTAAACTATAGTATGTTTAAATGTAAATTATAATCATTATTATGTTTAGAGGGTATAAGACTAAAACGTACAACTTTTGGGATACAATTAGAAGGTGTGCATTATATAAGTAAAGGAGGGAAGTTACAGTCTAAATCAAGTTGACAATATGTTTTGAGGTAAAAGAATTCATTAAGACAAAATATAACCCACGACCTTGTTCAAATAATTCATTTAAATTTGACTAATTCATCTAATTTCACTCATTATTCTTATATTCTGGTAGATTGTAGGTTTATTAAACTTTAGCTTTAGTTTTTAAAGTATATTCCATGTTTTGCCACAGATAATTAATAACGATGATATCGCCGGTGCGAAGAAAGTGGTGACCTCTGGCGGCTACCTCATCGTCGGCGGGCCGAACCCCGCCCCCTTGGTGACGCCGCCGAGACGGCCACAGACTATACAGTATTTCTCTTGAGACATTACAGACGTTATAGGACATGAAGTGAAAGGACAAAGATAACAAGAATATACTGCCGTAAAATAATTCTATAGGTTATTTTTTCAAGTAAATGAATGATTATGTTGCGTTTTATTGTAAACAAAAGATTGTGAATGAATGTAAACGTTACTGATGTTGATAATATTAAAGAACGAATTGGTTGATTTGTATAGCAGATGTGTTATGATATTGTTATAAAAATACATCAGCGGATAAGTAATTAACTTCTTTGAGTTACTTGATTATTTACTATCAGGAATAAATTTATAATTAACTTTGCTGTATCAGCAAATAGCACGGTCGTTATCAAATGTTGTACATTCGCGCGATTGATTCTTCACTTCATCAATCCATTTATATTGGTTTGTTGAGTTTTACTCGTTCTTCGCATTATTTAATTGCGTTGTTAATCCATTCAGGCCAAATTGTACTGGGGCATAAAATATTTTTTTACTAATTATCACTACATCACTACATAGTATAAAACAAAATCACTTTCCGCTGTCTGTCCCTATGTATGCTTAGATCTTCAAAACTACGCAACAGATTTTGATGCAATTTTTTTATAATAGATAGAGTGATTCAAGAGGAAGGTTTATATGAAATTTAACGCGTGCGAAGCCGCGGGCAAAAGCTAGTTTGATATATACTATTAAAGAAGAAGACGTAACTTCCAAAAGTTCACACTCTGCTATTAAGAGCAAGGGACTTTACATGTAAAGAGACCAAGTGTTGCCTGAAATGGGTATAATATAGCTCTCTAATGTGCACTGATCGCATAAATAAATATAAATAAATAAAAAAATAAATATGACATGATGTGGCAATAATTGTTAACAAATATTTCGTGCAATATTGCTTGAATGTACATATTTAAGTACGATTAATTATTTTGTTACATAATGTAATGTCTTGAATACTGTTAGGTTTGCATTATCAAAAGAATCAAACAAATTCTAGTTGTCCTTAACATAAAATTAATTCTCGTGTTCTATGATAAGTAAAGGTTAAATTACAAACAATAAATTAACGTAAATTTAAGCAAAAAAAGTATCTCTAGAACTTTTGTTGCGCATATATTATGCTGCGTGGTTATCATGAAAACTACTGAACCGATTTAGATGCTATTTTCTGCCTAATAACAGTAAAGTTAGCGATGCTGTTGTTATGCATATTAAAAGACTGGCAATACTTATAAGAGGTATTCCAATATAACCCTCAGGAGTAGCAACGCATTTGTGACCGATTCTAATAACTAATATTACCGTAAAATGTTTGTATCACGTATGTAATATTATATACATAAAACCATATTATAAATATTAATGATATACGAGTACAAAATTGCTTTCCGTTTAAAGTAAGCAGTAAGCACTTAGGAATCGTATCGTACGTAGGGTGTCAAGCTCAAAGTAAATTCTAAAATTGTGATGTAATCAAAAACACCCATTTGGAACAAACATCGTGTTTCTAGTTATAATTATTATAATGTTGAGGATTCTTGTAAATATTGTATATTGTAATGAGGTAATGTGTTATTTTTTATACCTCGGAAACATTAGTGTTTAATGATTATTTAGTACTATATTTTCACTCGGTGTTCGATTTTCATACGAAGTCATAAAATATTTTTAAATAATGTGTACCCTGAAAGAATGTTCGAATTTTAGCCATAGATAGTAAAAGTTTAATTTTTAATTGTTTTATCAGTTTTCGTTCGGATACGTTGAGGAATTAATTGTAAGTCTATGTCTAGTTTTAAATTAAATGTGTGAACCATTTGATGCATTATTATAATCAAATGAACATTTATCAAAAACTTAAGGTTTTTTAATGTTATTTTTGATAAGTTAAGACTGGTAATTTTAGGTTTTCAAGAATTGTATATTTAAAAATCGGAACAATTTTAGTCCGTATTACTTTCCTGTAGTATGTTGTAAACAATTCATAAACTTAAGATATTTTGCTAACGCAAATTTAAGAGTTTGTTGTATGTTTATTGAAAGAACATTCGAAAACAGGATCAATATCAAATGTTGTGAGAATTTAGATTTCATTATAATATTAATTGTGGCCAATGTTACGTAGAAGAGTATTGGCTTTTTCCCAATACTGATTCATTTTTAAAATAATGATCTACAAAGTTAATAAATACTATACCGTTATACATTGTTCTACATTTGCATGTGTCATATCTTTTATAGAACCCGTAAGGTTCTACTGAAGAAGTACCATCGTCACACATCTCTGGAGTACATCAATTCTAGCGTTTCGATGGAAGCGTAGGACGTTGGTTGACTTATATCAGGCGACCATTTAAGTCGTGAGGAGGAGCAATGCATCTGAGGTCAGCAACGGGTAGAACACCGGGTCTTTATGGAGTTAGTTACAGGTGTCCACGGGAGGGAATGGCCATTTACCATTATATAAAACCATCAGATGGACGGCATGCTCGCTTGGTACATCAATTGATCTTATAAAAAAATAGTGTAATGTGATTTATCTGCCACACATTCAGGTAGTCTAATAAATCCTTATAAATTATAAAAAACCTTTTTATGTGTAATAAGTTTGCATTTGGGAGCCAAGATTATATTTGATGTGCTCCTGACTTTCGAAACATGCCTACTACATCAGTACCTACCCGTATTACGAGTTTGTTCCGTTTCACTAAACGTAATAAACTCGTAATAGGGGTACAGTAGACCCTTTATATTAGGAACATATTGTCATATGTCATATTCGTGAATGTTATCTATTTAAGGTTAGTTCGTATGGTAAGAGTTGCTACTCAAGCAAAATTATAGCTATTTGTATATAAAAAGATTATTGTAACGATTCATAATATCATCTGTAAATATTCAGTTATAAAGTGCATAAGTATGGTTTGATGTTGCCGCCTATATCTGTAGATTTATTTTTAACATGTTTTTCTTGATGTTAAATCTACAAATAAAATACCAACTTCCAGTTTGACCATTAAGAAAAAAAACTGTATTGGTTCTATGCTCTATTCCCTACATATTTTTCTGTTTCATTTTTAAATTGTAAACAATGTATATCTTATTAGGTTTCCTATTCTTTTCTCAGATAGAACAGCTCTTTTATGATTTTTTTTAAGTTATCATCATAAAAAATTATTATCATTGAAAGTCATAAATAGCTTTTTGTATCAAACTGGATTTGGTAATTCTGAATAACAATTAAAATACATTACTCAACTAGGCAGTTTGTTGATTGTGTGTAAATATGAAACGTCTTAAAACAATCTTACCATACTTGTCTGTAGCATTTACTGCATTGAGTCATTAGGAAAATACATATTGTATGTAGTATTCCAAGTAGTTTTAATGTCCCAGATGCTTCCTAAAGCTCTGTATAATTATATAGAAAACGAAATGTTTTAGTTTTAATAAAGACATTTTCGAAACCAATGAGAAGTATTATTTGCTGGCTAAATGGATTTTAAACAATTCTTCTATATTTTTACACTTTCTTCTCTTATATGCTTTCTTGACATGTGACTTCACAAATCTTAGGGGTGCCCTTTGACTAGAACATGTGAATTACTAAGTGGTGTTTGAGGTTTTTTTTATATTCAACCTGACGACAAGGTAGACGGGCTACCTGATGGAAAGTATACATCACCGCCTATGGACATTTGCAACACCAGATCGCCAGCTTTGAAGGGGAGCTCTTTTTGCACCTTTTTGAAGAACCTCATGTCATAGCGCTCCGGGAATACCTCAGAAAGAAGTTCATGCCACAAATTGCACGTCTTTAGCAAGAAAAAACGCGCAAACCGAACTGTGGAGGACTGCCACAAGTCCAGTTGGTGCGGATGGAACTTCATCCTTCGGCGAGTAGTGCGATGGAGGAAGGGTGACGTAGGCATAAGGTCAAATAGTTCCTCAGAACACTTACCAATGTATAACCGGTACGCGCAAAGGCAGCCCATGTCCCTCCGAAGGCTTGAAAGGTTCTAACCAATTAGTTGAAACTTAATAGACAGAAGCAAATGCTATATACCCAACAGTTATCTTTAACTGGCATCCATCCATAAATAAAAACCTTAGTTCTGTAATCTAAAGATAATAATCAAGCAATCCTATTGGTGAATATCACATGAAGCTAACTCATACATCTCTTATGGTTCCACTCTATTAATGTGATATAATTTATTTTAAAAATGGATGTGTGTGTATATTTCTTTCCATAGTAAAGTTACTTAGGATGTTAAAAATTAAAAAAGGCTACATATGTCTGTCATCATTATGTTTATTTTCAGTTACAATTTATAATCAACAGTACCTTATAGCTAGTATCTAAAATAAACTGTGAATTAAATCAGTCTTATACATCAACATTAATTAACATCTCTGTATATTGCAATATTATATACCACACAGCTACAGTTTGAAGTCCGATGTATTCAACAATCCGACCATTCATTATTATTGTTAGTAGGTCTGTTACAAATGATTCAAAGTAGCTTATATTCATATTCAAATCATAAAGGAAAAAATAAGAATACAGGAAATACAATAACGTGTCTATGTAATTGACAAAGAGAAAAAAAACTAAAAAAGGTAGAAGAATGCAGTAATCTTCTTAAAGAAAGGTAAAATTGAAATAAGAAATAAAAAGAAAATTAAGTATCCAACACAGATAGCACTAAAAATAGAACATTCATTCCTATTCCACTGTCCTGCAGTACAGAATAAAACAAACAAGAAAGCAAATTACAAATCAAAACAACTTCTTTTATATTTATTATTATAATAACCATTTTTCTCAGTGTTATATTTAAAATGCAGTCTCAGGCACCCCTTAAATCAACTGTTTCTTTATAAATTAGGGCAGTCGCCTGTGGCCAATTCTTGCAACAACTCGGTAACGATATTATCACAAAAAAAAAATGTAACAACATTCATTAGCAGCAATGCAGATGTGCTTTAATAAAATGTGCAACTGAATCACTGCAAAGTCTTGATGACTGGCGTTTCTCAATAATTTCGTTAACCACTTGTTTTATCCCATGGCTCAAGCTTGATTAAACTTACAAATCATGTTCAATTGCATAATAAATAGTCACAAAATCACTTGTTGTACATAGCCGCGCCTGCCTTAGCTAATTGATCGGCCATCTCATTGCCATGCACTCCACGGTGGGCCTCAACGTAGTTCCATTTGATGTGGAGCTGATTTTGTAACTCATCCAGTTCTTTGAAGTCTATTTCATTCTTTACTGGCTCACCTGACTGAAGCTTCCATCCTTTTCGTTTCCAACCTGAGAAAATGGCATATTATTAGGTCGTATCAAAAAGTTGTTACTATGGTAGATCACTAATGAATAGGGCAGAAATGGCAATCTCACTCACGTGTATTATGTATTCAATAGTAATTGATATTACTTCTGTCTTCCCACTACTTATCAAGAGATGGTGCCACAAGTATACTAAATCACTCTATCAAAGCAAGCTCAAACTGATACAAGCTATAAAGTGAGCCTGTCAGTGCATAGCCGCACCCCAGGCATCTAGCCTGGCGGGAAATTTGCCTTTACCAAACTTCCTTTTTGGTGGTATCTGTTTATAGTGATTAGTTATCATAACTATGAATATTTAACAATATGAAAATGCATAAATTCATTGTTACCCTTGAGAACTAGTATGAACATCTCATAATATAACATAAATAAATAAAAAGTAGTGAAACGGAGTCACTTCGAATACCGAACATTGAGAAATATTTTTAGGCTGCAACAACCTCCACTTTGGTTTATAATTTTTATGATAAATTATATGACAGTTCAATATACAAAATGATTCTATGCTAACCTGGCATCCATTTGGTCACAGAGTTGATGAGAAACTTGGAGTCAGTGTTAATGCTGAGTTTAGTCACACCGTTCTGGAGAGCAGTTTTGATGGCACAGGTGGCTGCTTGTATCTCCCCGCAGTTGTTGGTGGCGCGGCCAGACACTGGCTCGCTCCTGTTCATTGGGTGGTTATCTCCCCAATAGACTCCTAGACCTGCTTTCGCACCACTCCTGCCGTTAGCTGAGCAAGCCCCATCAGTATACACCTGCACATACCCATCATTGTCCTCTGTGAACCCAACTTGTCGGTCTCGTTGGTCGATCAATATGGACTTACGACCGGTCTTCGCTGAACTTTTCTTAATGATCTTGTCCACGCCCTTCTCAAAACCTTTCAGCCGTTTCTCAATATCGTCCATCTGCTTACAAATTATAGTGTTCAAATCGTCAGATCCGTCGGAACCTCCATCGTCGCTATCACTGTAAGATTTGCGCTTCGATTTCGACTTCTTCTTCGGAACTTCATTGTCTTTGTATGTATAAGACGATGAGGTATTGAATGATCGTTTCAGGTTGTTGCTTGAATTGTTGTATGAATTGTAATCTGACTTCTTGGGTTTCGGGTTTGTACTACCACCTGCAGAGGTTATGAAATCCTGAGCCTCCACGACGCTGTTGAACTTCTTATACCTGGCGCCTGGAAATCCCTTTACTTGCGCTTCGCAGTCGGGCCATGTCATGAAAATACCAGCCGATCGCCCCTTGGCGACAGCGTAATAAGGCATTTTTGTAAAATTAAATGCGTTGAACAATTGCTTTCTGACGTTAAAACTAGTTGAATACTGGAAACATACCCTCCATAACATTTGTATTTTGAAAAAAGTATAACTGATGTATTGTTTTCTTACTCAATACCAATCAGCCCATCTGTCACGTCACGTCATAAAACTTCAGTTAATTTAATTGTCATTGTCAGTTTAACTAATGTCAAATATGGCAGTCTATCAGTACGTTCCAATTATTATGCAAAACACCTACGATGCAAACTGGTCAAATTCCCACTTCGATGACATGAAAAGGCCACAGAGTTATTATGTGAAATTAATACCAAAGCACACTCTGACCTGCCATGGTCCATTGATAATGGGCGAAAAGGACGCAACGCGATTTTTAGTGTTAAAATTGTTATGAGCGTTAACTGGAATGCACCCTATGACATTTAAAGAGATTTCCACACGATTTTATTTGATCGGCTTATTCGATTTTATCCCGAATTGCGGCCATACCATACAATTTCCGTGATTAAATATTAAACCTGGTTAACTCCATTTTGGATTACGATAAAATTTATCTGATTTTCGAGAGTGGAGTTAACCAGGTTTTGATATTTAACTACAGATGTGAATCTTGCTAGGTTTCATACTACTATATTAATTGGCGTAAGTAAAAATGCCAAACTTTACAGGAGAGCACTTTACACTTTAAACAGTTATTGAATTCCAAAACTAAACTCCCGCTTCCACTTGTCAACCTCTATGACTACCGGTGTTTTCAAAAGCAGCTGCCTCTGGTGCGTCGTGGATACTGCCTACTCTATCCGTTACTTTTTTATATTGGTATTTTTTTATACATGTTACATTTTTGTAGCAAACAACTACACATTCCACTTTATGATAGCTAGCCATTGCCGCCTATGAAAATATACCCTAAATAAGCTAATATGCTTGAAGTTGGCTAGATTCTCGTCGCTATTCCTGAGTTATAATTAGCCCATGAAGCTTGGACATTACGTAAATTGAAAAAGATAACACTGAATTATATTGATAAATCTCATTACATGAAATGTCTAATACAAAGTAATGTTTTATAGTATTTATCCACCTTTGACTTATTTGGTCAAAAACTCTCTGATAGGTATGAAGAATCACCACCCATTATAAGGTACCTATACTTTTTACCTGGTAGGATTGGGATAATTAAATAAAATAAAGCTTAATGAAATACATAATGTACTTTATTAGGATACTTATCTAGGTCTGTCATCTTCATCATTGTTTAGTTAACATAGTAAATCACCTCTAATGCTCGTAAAAAACCTGATATTTAGTTTATAATGTGGTTTACTTATATAGTATCTACATCCATTCGTGTGATAATAATCATTATATAGGCTAATACAATATAAGTAACTAGGTGAATTAAATAACTTGAAAGGTTTGCAGGTTTTAAGGATCAAAGCAGGTGTAGGTAAAGACGTTACATTTTTTTCTTTTTTGAGATAACATATATTGAACAACTTATAAATAATGAAGTTCACTGTAAAAATATAAAAGTACACTGTGAAATCAAAACCGAAAATAATTTAAAAATCCATAACTGAACAGGATAAAGTAACTAGGTACTTAAAAATCTTACACAGTATAACAAAAATACGCAATATTATGTTAGAATTACTAATTTATAATTTCAGATTCAATGTTATTTTATTATGTTAAAACATTAATGACTGCACCTGGTCAACCATTTTCATACAATGGAGCAACAGGATGAACCCTCCAATGCAAAGAAGGAAGGATTTTAAATGTTAGGTACACGTAAAAATAAAAAATGCAATTTATTATTACATTCATTAATAGTGTAGTGCATTGTATGATGAAAAAATCCAAGTAATATTTGCTCCTTTAATTATAGCATATATTATGATGACTTATCTGATTTTTACAGCAAAATAAACTGTAAGTAAAAGATTCTCAGTTCGACAAATATTGATAATATTTTTATTAACTTTTGATTTCTATTTTAAAGGAATCTCAAGATAGTGAAGTTGCCACACTGCTATAATATTTAGGAGTTGTGACGCTGCGACACACTCCACTATAGTGTATTTTATTTTGTCGATTGTGTTATGTAGATAATAAAATAGTTAATACATACGATTGAAGTCACTTTTCTAATATAAAATTATGCTTACACTAATTGTGATACTGTTTGTATAAGTTAGTTATAATGTAAACGTGTATTTTCTGTTATTTTTTTGCAGTTCTTCTCAAATATATTAAATATGTCTAGTCTATAATAAGTAGTGTGTCTACTTAAATAAAAAGTATTTTTATGTTGCATCATGCGCTTCTTAGCGCGCATAGACAAGTGTTAGTGCATGCATACGAGCATCGACCTAAAATAAATACGCAAAATAGATATATTTTAATGTATTTTGCATTTTTGGCCACGATAAAATTATATTATCTAGAATAGACATATTTAATGTATTTGCCCTTTTAAATTGTTGGATAAATTCTAATGGCACGATATTATTACATGGCTTGGAAGTTTTCAATAAAATTACAGTAGGTTAGGGACGATCTTATTTAAAGTTATAATGGTCACTTTTTGGTACAAATGGTACGTTTACGTATGAGGTACACACTGTTAATCCCGACCAAATAACAATAATTATCTGAATTCATTTGATTAGTCAAATTAGAACATTACATTAAATTATTGTTGAAGATTTCATTGCCAACATTTTAACAATTAAGTCAAAAATACAATAAGATTAGCCTAAACAAGAACTATTCAAATCGTTCATTCAATTACAATATCATTACACCTCAAATTCAATGCGGTAACTAATAATACAGACCTAACAATTAAAATAACCAACTAAGTTACCATAAAACTCCTAAGATTAATGGTAGGTATTTAAACATACCGTAAATTTTAATAAAATCAATCAAAGATAACAGGACACAACATATTAATAAAATTTGTTAAACATATGAACAATCGTTTTGGTTAATAATTGGTAAAGGTCAATGAAGCACTGATCTGTACTTGAAACGAAGACTTTAGCGTTAATGATGACTAGTTTAATTAGTATGCAAGGGTAAGAAGTAAGGAAGGTTAAATGGGGAAGGCTGCTCAAAGCTCTGTTAGATGGCGCCACTAATGTATGAGGCAATGTGATTCAATGAATGTTATACCTCATTTAGATTGCCATGAAAAATCCACCGAGTAAGTTATGAAAAAAGTTGAATTTATAAACGCCTTGCAGACGCAAATAAATTGTTCTCTACCGATGAACCAAACCACGCGATGAACGGACTAGTTCGTGACGAGTACCGAATACACACGAGTAAGTTTCATACGTTCTCGTATTCGTGTCATATTCGCGACTCGCCTCAGTTCGCCTCGAATTCAAATTGTTTTCTTACAATATTATAAAAAATATTTTTGTTAAGATTGTCAATTTGACATTAAAAACGTCACTGTCATATACACTAGAGGCGCCACACGTGATTAAAATCGGAAGTAGCAATCCTCCCCAACAAAACGGTATTTAATGCCGCGTTAATAACGATAAAAGAGTAAAGGAGGCACAATTTTCAATGCGTTAAACGTGTTACGTTATACATTGTAAGGTCTTAAAACAATTGCATTTAAGCACAAAATTTCAATATAGATTTTACATAGTAAAACAATTATTCTAATTATAATGATAGGTACCTAAGAACCGAATACGTCATAGTTTAGGCATAATTTGTCATTTCATTAACAACCGAACAATCTTTGGTTGTGACAAACTTTTGTTTTTGTAGAAATTAAATATGAATGGTAGACCGTCAATTAGCTCGTAATTCAGCACCCTGTAGACTAGAGAGAAATGTATGACCTACCTAGCATTACCTACAAGCTATGTACAGCTGCCTTCACTATGTCACTACATATAGGTACTCATGCCAATAATAGATAAACTTGAAAATGGCGGTTTGCTGAAGTAATTACAAAATATCTTTCGTAACGTAATTTATAATTCAGTTTTAAATTAAGTCTTAATTTGTATCTGTACAGTATTTGAGATGTGAAGTACCTAAAAATGTGTGTGTAACTAAGAAAGCTGAAAGAGGATTCCTATTGAAAATGTATTATTAGTATTAAGAGCGCCAATTTCAAGTTCGTTCGTCATTAGCGCGGCTTATAATAAAGCCTACCGCTCGGCCATACGATTACGATTATAACGCAATTTTGCGAATACTAGAACTCGTCCGGAAAAGACGAAACAATTACTATACAACCCACGCCACCGCAAGCCTTGAAAACATTTTAAATACTGAGATTATTAGGCCGTCTTTTAATACTTTTGGTCTTATAATTTAAGGGATGTGTTCTTAAATGAGATAAGTGACGTAAATGTCGCATTATAGGTTAATATTTAAATTATGAATAATGACGTCATAATGGCGTCATAAAGGAAAGCGGTCACAGATGCGACAAAAATATAAAGAAGGATCAGGAAACTACTAAACTATTTTAAATTGTTTATGGATCTGAGTGGAGCTTCACATGCCAGTGCAATAACACAAAAACATGCATCTGGGTGGAAATTTATATCAGAAACTAATCGAGTCAGTAGGTAGGTACTGCTTTAATCATTCACATTCGAATTTTCTTTTCACCGTGGAAGGAAACTACGTCATATAGGCCAAACACAAAAAAATCTGTGGAAGATTAGATTCACACCACACATAAGGTCGCGGTAGCGCGAGTTGTCCCCCTAACTTATCTACAAGCTACGCTGGTCACCATACAAACAATCCGAAGATGACTTACACATTTCGACACTATCTTTCTATCGAGTAAACATTGGCTTACGAGATGCGAAGTATCTCTGAACCTTATCAAAAATATCTCCTATTCTAAATCTGTGCGTGTTTCTTATACTGACTTTGAATGAATGAGTAAAGCGTTCGGTAGTGACGGTATAGTAAAGCCTTAATGCATCTAATTTGAACTGTCCAAAATATCTATTTCCTGGATGGAGCCATGATATGATTAATGACGGAAGAACGATTTATGGCCAATGTTATCTATATCTATAGAATGCTCGCTCGTTTGTTAATTTTTTATATAATTTATTAAGTGTAGTCTTTTATTATAGTAACAATCTCGCCTACTTTTGGAAATTTGATATTAGTACACATGTAGGTACGACAAAATAAGGATAATTCGGATACATCAAAATAATTTAAAGAAATGTCTTGATTTTCTACACAATCTTCAATCTTCATCTTCAATTTTCTCCAATGAAATTAAAATAATGTTCTATAATTTCACTAGATACAATAATTATCTTCAGCATGCGAGGCCGTAATTTTAGGCTGCAAAAACATGTTACATTACATATTCAAATAATTTAATGACATAATTGTAATGTAATTTTACTTAAAATAATTTATATTAATTTAATAAGCTACATGTATACTGATATCAAATCTTAATTAGACAATATACGCATGAGCCCCATGTAGTACCTGATCGCATTACCTAAGTTCATTATCTCACAGTTAACTAGAAAATAACTTAGTGACCGATTGAACCGAACTATTATTTGATATGCTTACCTACTTTGAGACGTAATAGGTATTAAAACAAAACACCGTTAGATAAATATACAATACTAAAAATGCCGTTACTATAGACGATGTTAAAACACACCAATAGTTCCGTATAACTAACCACCTCACATCTAAGCACTACGCTACGCAAGTCCGAAACCGTCTAGTTCTAGGTCACAAGGCACGTATCGACCTCTAGGATACGTTGAAAAAATATTCTCTGCGTCGTATCAAACATAACATTGTTACTAGTTAAAAAAATCATTAAACTAGGTCCGTTTTCCACTAATTGCACATGGCGATCTTTGGCGTTCACTGAGTTCATTGCGTCCGACAAAAACAATGCCGTAACAGCGAGGTCTATATGGAACATTCGTCGCTGTCGCGTGCGTAGTCCTCGTCGTCCTCGTCCTGGTTCCTGGGGTTGTTCTTCTTCACTTTAGCGGACACTACCCCCGTGTTCACCTTGCTGAAGAGACTGCTTCGGTTCAACCTCGATATCTCCCGCTGAGGACTTAGTCTTTCAGCGATGGCTTTCTCGTAGTTATCGGAGATCTTGTTCACGCCGTTAACGGGGCTCGTGACGGGTGATTTCGTTGCCTTGATAGGCGATGTCGCAGTCTTTTTGTCACCAGCCTTATCGAAGAGCGCTCCACTAGTGGCAGCCGTGTAGGAAGGAGGGTCCTTCGCCCGAGCGCCGTTCGGGTTGAGTAAATGCGAGTATAGGAAACTGTTGTTGCCGAAGCCGGCGTATCTGTTGTCCATTTTCCCGTTCACCATCATCAGGCTCACGGGTTTCTCGGGTGGGACTGGCTTTTCTAGTTTTCTCTCGTTTTTGCTGGTGCCTTGGTTGGCCCATCTGTCGTTGCTGCCGATGGAATATATCGAGCTGAGGTTGACGAAGCCGCCCGCCGTCGAGGAGGGATGTGTGCGGGACATCCCCGCGACGCCCGGCGCGTCCCTCCGCTGGCCGCCCGCTGGTATCCCTTCGCTGAGAGTAGACTCTTCGACGCTCGAGTCTTCTATAACTTCGGTGTTCGTGACGTCATCTATGTTAGGCGATAGACAGTCATCGTCCGTCTCATCGTATGAGCTGGAATCGAGATACAGCCGTATTAGTGTTTTAATATTAAGTGAGAATGTATGTTAAACATTATTATCATATTATATGTACTGAATGCAACAGATTTATCAGTCCGTATTAAGGTTAGTCGCGTCATGCCCGAATCAAATGTCAAATTTCATTATTTACAAACAAAAGCTGAACTGTGTGTGGATGATGGGTTTAGGTACATATTCGCAGGAAATAAATAAGATGTTTCATCAGTAAGGCAGACAATGACCTCCAAGCAAGTGAGGTTTGTTCGTTGAATGTTTCTGTACAATCTTTGCTGCTTTCAATGCATTTTTCATGACACTGTGCAATATTTCACACGTAAAAGCGACAATTTGACGACGAGCAAATGCATTTCGACAATATGCAAGGTTTTCGAGTCATTCAAGCTCTCAAGCGATCCAGGTTCGGATAGAAACAATCTCGTATGGTGAGTGCAGCAAATGAACAAGACATACAATTTAAATCACGAACACATTCTTACCCTAGCATAGCCAGTTCTGTCTTCCTCCCTGATGAAAGAAATAGCAATACATAATGAACGAGCAAATAAAAAAGAAATTAACATAATTATGAGGTATAACAGATACATATCACATAGATAATTATATAGTATTTCAGGGATATAATATATGTAGGTATGTATGAAATGGTCTAAGATCTAAATTATTATGATTGGAAATGATAGAATCGTTTTATTGTACGAATATTCGATCATTGTTAATGATCTCACATTTTGCATTCAGAACATATTGCACAATGAAGTACAATTTAATATAAGTTTATTTTTATAATGGCTTATTTACACGGACACAGCAGCTAACGCCATCTATCGTATGCTAATTTAGGTTCAGTTAATAAAATACTATTTTGTATGTCGCATGATGTGTAACGTTAATTATTATGATAAGTTTGCTGCTAAACAATGTACGAAAATGGTAAGAATATTATTTATGTATGTATGTTTCAGAACTAACATAATAAAAAATAAAAATAAGTAAATGTAAGAACATTGATGAATGTCAGAAAATTGTTAAAGGTTTGTTTCTGATTTATGAGTGCATAATATAAAATCATTACATCATTTATATTATAAGGAGAGTTTAAATATTTCTCTAGCAAATTTTAATTACATTACTTATTTATGTAGCATTATTTGAGTTAAATCTTCTGATACGCAGCGCCATCTGCAATCTTTTCATATTGTATCACATCAATTATTTAAATATAAATTGTAAAACTGCTCAGTGTTTGTCCGTTTACTGGCTCCAACCATTGCATTCGTGTAAATAGTCACATTATATAGGTATTACAAAACTTGTCACGTTAATACTTGCGATCATAACAAGAGCGTGCTTATTTCGCTAAGTCACAGGTGCGAATCAAAGACAAGATGCATAATACTTATGTAACTAACAGCTCATCTAGTGCGCTTATAAGGGGTCAAATCTACGTTACCATAAAGTGATATTTATTTGTAAAATCTAAATCCGTTCAGCCCACTAGCTCTGCACAACTCATAGAAACGACTAATACACTTCTTTTTCTCTGACTCTCTCATCACTCTATACAACTGCCTGTTTGTAATGGAAAGAAAATCGTTATTACAATGAAGTATTCTGTAACTATTTGTAATTGTAATGTAACTTACATTTGGTCCTGCGCATCACTACCGCCCTCTTCCGCAACTAACAGTTCGTATTCTTCGGCCGCAAACCTATCCCATTCTGACATCTGAAATAACAATTAAAACAAACAAATAAATAAAAATAATACACAAATAATACATTGCTCAAAGCGTCAAGTCATGTACATTGAATGTAGTGAAGGCACTTATAATAATTAAGTTACAAAATTGTTGTTGGTAAGAACTTCTGAGCTGGTTTATAAAATTAAATATTTAAAGGTGGTAGAAGACTTTGTGGTTCGACTATTTATATTATTTCTGCTTAAGGACAGCTGTGTTTAGTCTGGTTTGAAGGGTGTGGTGAAGGAGATATATCTACTTGTTCAAGGAGTTCCAATTCAGTCTTCAGGGAAAGCAACGTATCTGTGGCCGACCTAAAAGACTGTGATCTTAACTGGGATTGAATACAGAAGCCTATAGATGTTTGTGAAGACTTACCTACAGATGCATGCTCATTTGCCACTTCATTAAGATTATTACGATCATTACGGTTTTTACAATTTTTACGATTATTAAGTATTATGTAAAGTTTATACCTCGGAATCCGAGTCGCGTTGTGTCGCAAACGGGTCCCGTTGCTCGTGGTCCAGATACTTCTCCAGGTTGAAGAAGGTGTCGAAGAATATCGGCGTGAGCTTGCAGCGCTTCAGGTCCGACAGCGTGATCTTGCCGTCCACCGCCGGGTGCACCATGTCTAACATCTGGAGATGGGTATCACTATTTCAGAAATTGTCAAGGTGACATCTAGGGACGGGAATATTCGTGAAATATCAGAAGTATTGGGTACTTTTTCTAGTGAATTTTTTGAAACGTCATCGTTTATCATGTATAATTGATGGTGAAATGTGAGAGATTTTTGGTAAAATTTCTGAAATTTAAATTATTGTTTTTTTGTTTATCTAATTTACGTCTATGTGTAAAAATAGTTCATATACTCGCCTTGAATGATATCTACCAAGACTTTGAGTTTGATATATTTTAATGAATGTTACCTATATAATTATTACTATTATCTACTTAAACATAACAATATTAAATGAAATATTTACTTTATATATATTACGATTCATATCCAACCTATGAAACAATTTAGAAAAATATATCGAGTATTTATCGGTTAGCAATATCTCATTGGACAGAGAAAATAAATTGATTTCTGACTTTATATGTATTGAGATCCAGAATCATTGTTCAGAATACTACAAATTACCATTACAAATTCACGAAAGATATATATAATTCATTGTACAATAGGATTGTAAGTAGGTAAACCATATAAAATCTACTTTAGGTGTAAAATAGAGCACGAACTTGGCATAAGCAGTCAGTGAAGGGCAGTGTTTCAATTCCTATCGCCTCCATCCGCTGCATCTGCTCCTCGTAGAAGTATTCCAGCTCGTACATGGAGATGAAGCCGTCGCCGTCCAAATCCATGCACCTGGGATAGGAAAATTAAAGTTATATTAGCATATTCACCTGGTGTACACGAATAGATAAAATAGATGTTTCTTAACAATTTCAAGCAGTTAGTGGAGTTTATTGGTTCGATTAGATATATTATGTCGTGTCGTCTCGTCGTCGTCTTTTAGCTCTTAGTCAAAATATATTTTTTTATGCTCTTAGTCGAAAATGGGGATACCGTATAAAGATGCACAGTTGCATACGGATTAAAATATATATAAGACTAGCTGATCCTCGCGGTTGCCACCGCGTTAAAAAAAATAAAAAACGTATATATTCACATATCTAAACATAGGTAACACCCCGTTCTCCCGCGACGGTGGCCGCATGCGCGTGGCGCGCGCTAATGCTTTTTCCAAAGTTAAGGTAGCCTATGTTACGCCTTAGACCTTCAGCTATCATCCAGTATAAGTTCCGTCAAAATCGGTCCAGCCGTTTAAAAGATACCTCAGCCAAACAAATAGACAGACAGACAACATTTTTTCAATTGCAATTTCGTCATAGGTATCGTGTATACTTTCATATGAATTAAGTAAAAAAAAATGTTTTGAAATCACAAACAGACAATTCAATTTGTATAGTATCAATATTAAGCTACAAATACATATATTTTTTTCTACAACAAAACCGCTAAACTAGCCTTACATAACATTGCCTATTATGTAAACCATAAATATGTTAACGTAGAGAGTACCTCGTTAATGGTCAATGGTAATGGTTCTCGTTGCACGCTATACTTTCTCTAGTGCCGCCATGCATGCGATGGTTTCTCTAAGTTACGTTAGTTCATTATTGAATGTAGCCATAAGACTAACAGTCTAATCTGAAGGGAGTTGGACGTTGTTTTTAGTGACTTAAATCGGCCAGTTAATTAGTTGTAGGGGAAACGATTTACTACTTATGAAATAATTGAAAATTATATTGCAATTATAATTTCAACAGCTATAAATTATTGACTTGTAGGTTTATTTTTAAACCAGTAAAGTTGACAACATTTAAAATTTGTAAATCCAAAAGTTCACAATATTTTCAGCTCGGCGAAAGTTAGGTACTTTGTTAGGTTTGTAGATGAACTTAGAATTTATGTAAGGTTGTCTCTATAATCTTAGGACTAGAATTGGGCTATGATATCCTGCCTGCCCAAAAAGACAACTTAAGGGGTATTTTCCAAGATGCGGGCAATGTCCACGTAGTCTCAGGACTAGAATAAAACTACGATATCTCTTGATTGTCGTAAGAGCCAATTTAAAAGCGGCTTCCAGGGTTGCGACGGCAAGAGTGTGGGCTTAAGTCTCCCGGCCAACGATCACAGTAAGGACAAAGACAAAGACGTTTTCTACATACATAGCCCCACAGTAGAATTTTCTGTTGTGTCGTGGGTGCCATAAACATACAAAGACGAACACACAAACACCTAGACCTAGAATAGAAATCTAAACTCATCATTCAGATATCTGGCCGGGAATCGAACCCGAGACCCACTGCGCGTCAGACCGGTATGGTAACCGCTCCGCTACGGGAGTCGTCAAATAATCGTCAGAATGTTGCGAGCACCCGAAGGTTTAGAAGAGCGATAAGCATCAAGACAAGGGCAACACGCGCGTCACAATGTCGCAAGCACCCGAAAGTTTTGAAGAGCAATATGCATCAAGGCACGAGCAACACGGTCAGTGTATCCCGACTACGTTAACTACTCTGATTCTCACCTGAACCAGTACTCGATAGCGGTGGGATGCGTCTTGTCCTCCTCAGCGAGCAGGAACCACACGAACTCGGTGTACGACATCCGCGGCTCCCCGTCCGGCGTGAGGCGGTTCTGGTTGCCGCGCGTCACGCACCCGGACAGCACCCGCTCGATCATACGGCTTGAGAGAGCTGGGAAAGGGAATCAGGTTTATCAATTGATGTAAGTGAGATTAATGTAAGTTTATATAGTAAGTTTCGGATGGCGCAATGGTTAACACGACGGACCGCTAATCCGAGGGTCCTGGGTTCGATTCCCAGCGAGGCGGAAATTTGAATGATGAGTTTAAATTTCGGTTCTTGGTCTGGGTGT
>DWPV01001048.1:0-22792 GCA_018251915.1 Urbanus proteus proteus | reverse complement strand
CCCGCAACCCCAGAAGCCCCCTTTTAGTCGCCTCTTACGACAGGCAGGGGATACCGTAGCCCTATTCTGGTCCCGGGTCTACAAGGACAGTGGGTTGACCCTATTTTTTTTTTTTTACCTAATAACAACACTGTTACGTCTGTGCCCTGGTCTGATGTTTGTGGAGACATTATAAACTTTAGAATGTTTCTCGTAGCTGATATCAGGTAGGACTTCAGTCCTATCAGAGTTTACCTTATATACCTATCGGTGGATATCAGTGGTTAGTTACTATCAGGTGGATTTTGCCGCACCCTTTTTATGTCCCACTGCTGGGCACGGGTTAGTGGACAACCCGTGTCGAATGTTTTCAAACCGCCTATAAGGTCTCCGACTTAATGACTACTATCCAATTACAACAACCGGAACCGACAGGCTAACGTGCCATCCGAAGCAAGGAAACGCACATGAAATTTTTACCACTAGCGGTCACCCATCAATCTACCGACCGCGCGACGTTGTTTAATTTTGTAGATCAGTTAAGATCTACGCAATGCGCTGGGCTATGCGCGCTTAAATTCGGTGAATTGCAGTTCGTATTTTATGAAAAATACGTCAATTTGTTATGTTAATGCTAATAAATATTTATGTTATGCCCTATTTGAATAGGGCTCGATCGTTTTGTTTTTGCACAAACAGATAAATATATACACACCCGTCTTTCCCAATGCTGGCCCAAGGTTGAAGGAGTTGAATATAAATACGGGTGTCTTCGCTAACATTAACAGGTCACTCAGAGCAAGATTGGCAACCAGGATATTTCCCGGAGTGCGTAGTGAACGGCATCTGGAAAATACAAACATGCATCTTATATGAGCTGTATATTAAGTATACCTACGTATCACGAATCGTGGATATGCCGAAGCTTGTATCAAAACACAAAGTAAGTTGGATGGGTGACTGCCACTAGCAAAATTTCCTGAACGCCTTTGTGTGTTGTAGAGTACTTCAAACATTCAATCCGGTTATCATAGGATATCGTTTAACTTCGCCGTATGGAAAGTTTGAAACTATCCAGCACTGGATGGCCACTTGTCTGCGCAATGCGCATTGAAGCAGTCTGGTAGAGTACCTACGCTACAGAAATCCCTCACTTGTGTAGACCCGTACCATACACACACATAAAACATTTAAATATTAGGTATTAAAATATACAAGGTAAAATAGTTATTTCATTAATAAGTATTAATAACCATTATTCAAGGGAACAAGATATGTAATATAGACATGAGCTCATTCAAGTTTGTGAGTCTAATAAAACCAATTACGGTACGGTCTTGTCTACATAATTTCGGGTACATCTCCTTCCAGGGACGGGCGTTACAGATGTAGATAATGCAAATTGTCAGGGCATGTAGTAATTATAATTCTACGTTATTACCAGCACTTCGGAATTACTCAACCCTTGGTATTTTTAACTTAAATTTGAACATCACAAAACATACGATTATTTTATTAAACAAAAATACATTTCATAGCAACTCACGGACGTAGCTATAACTTTGATAAGGGGCGGTCCCCAGTAAAAAAACATAGCTCTAACGCCAATTATCATATACAAATTAAACATTGCGACTATAACCCGCAAGTATAATCGCCAGTAATCTATGTATAATATACATATAAACTATGAAGTATTGGTTATGAGTAGGTAGGGGCCTTCATATATAAAAGTTATATGTAATGTACCTAGGTTTTTTTTCTGTTAGACAATTAAGATGGATATGAATGGGAGAGTGGGGTCCGGAACCCCCCTCCTCTCACACTTATATACATCCGTGGAGCTACTGCAGCATTTAAGACAACTGCGTAAAATCGTATTTCTCCAACTTTATCAACAAATATTTGTATTCATAATCCTGAAAATATTTATGACTCCTTTATGCCCTTTATGTACAAATATAGAACATGTATGTGTGGAACTGCAAGCGCATGACGATGCTCATAATAAAATATAATTCCTGCAGCGTTCTAAAACTCTACACTGAATGCTTATATTAGTTTTCTCGCGTTCGTCTGGTCAGATTATGTGAATATCTATTAGTCATGGTGTGTAATCACTGCTTAAAACAAGGTTAAGCGAAATGTGAGTCTAAATTTAGAGTTAAGTTAGAGTTTAGGAAAAAAATTGTAGTGTAGTGTATTGTTTAATTATTTAAAAAATCTAAAATTTATTACACATAGTAGGTACCTACTCATATTATGTGTTCGAAAGGGATTTTAAGGATCAAAGCCACCTGAGATCGAGTTATAAACCCATAAATAATGGCAAGAGATTTATCACCCGAACAAATAAATAAGATTTGATCCATAAGTCAATACAATGTTAAAGACAGTCGCTTTTTCCCCGAAACAAGACAGGTAGGTGCTATGAGGACATTTGTGTTCAAATAAAAGTTATTATTGCGTAGTATGTATAATTTATTGTATTCTCATTATTACACATACTATTAGTATCTTAAATCAACTTGTATTTATTTGTTCTCGCAATTTCGCGACCCAATCTGCTAATTTTCCTCTTATGTGCGTGTTTATTTGTTGCACCTTTACTTCAATTCCATTAGGTGGAGCGTCAGGCATTGGTAGATCATCGAATTCTTTGCGGAAAGTAAACAATTTTTTATTCTTCGATTCCGAACGTAATACACAACGTTTCAACGATGTACCTGAACATTCAAACAAATCTTGCACTTCCAAATCTAAAACAAGACAAAAATCAGGTTACTCTTATTTTTTAAACACTAGTGTAAGCACATCAATAATGTTTATTCTTGGAATGATACAAAATTAATAACAACAATAACTCAAGTTTGCGAACGAGAGAACAGATATCTAAATTCATAAGTAATTTAGTTGTTCGTACAGAACTTCGTACCCTGCCATATGCGACATTGTCAACACATAGGGGGATATTATTCGGGTTTCAAGGACGTTCTCTTTGCCCGCTCAAATTGTCAAGGAGATAAATATTGCCGGGTTTCTAAAATATTTTATTAAGATCATGGATATTAAAATTGAAATGAAACAAAATTAAAAACGTAAGACAACCTTACTAATTGATGGAGGGTTATTAAAAAGGGCCAATAATATGAAGCCTCCACATATTATTGGCCCTTTGGTTTTTAATTCTTCCTAATTAAGTACAAGGTAGTATACAGAATATCGGAAGTTACCTATGTAAAATATCCGTAAAGATTTCAATCACTTGAATACGAGTTACTTGCCTGTGGTATTCTTTAAATTGCCTATAATATCTTCAGGTGTTTCACCACTGTCGCCTCCACATAGATTTGTTTCCTTGATTTCCATCAATTCAGCTTCATTGTCCATTTTAATTCCATAAAGAAGAAAAGAAAGAAAGAAGAAACACAGAAATAAAAGATATTTTCTAGGAAGCATTCTAAAGAGACGCGTGTAACCTGCGACTGATATTCTGAATTGAAAAATGTTATTGTACCAAACTCACTTGTGTAAATGTAGAGCAATTCGATTTGCTATAAACGAAATAAAATTATCATGCGATACGCGGAATGTTTGACTACTGTCAACTCATTTATATGCTTATTAGGATACTTATCCAATTTATTATTTTTAATGTTAATGTTGTTTACTTATCACCATGTTATCGACAAAGGCGAATACACCTACGTTCTATTCAATATTTAACTACTACTCTTCTACTTCTTCTAATGTAGGTAATAAACTATGTCCTGGGTGCCATAGACGATGAAAATATAAATTCGAGTTTCCACATAGACCATGGTTTTTATAAATAATGTACAAATTTTATATGATTAGGTAGTGATGATATCTGCCATAGCCTGTGTATGACACGTTGAACGTTATGACTTAGATAAAATATATTTTGAGCTTTTGTGTGGAAAATATTGCTTTGTTATGAGCGGATATACGAGTATGTTATAGCGGTAGTAACAAGAGATCCGGATAAAATTGACGTATAAAATTAATGGTCATTTATTTATTTATTCTGCATACGTTGTTAAGATTGCATCATATGTGCAAAACGTCATACTCAAGTGCTCTACCAATTACCCTGCATATAGCAACTTATTTTCAAACTTCAGTCCCTTGTGGTTTTTGCTTCAGTGTAAAATATGAAGCCTTGCAACAGAGTGTAAATTAGAAAACTTTGTATATAACTTTTGTTGATGTCTTCCGCAATAAAACGCAATTGCCACGCAGCTCAGGAATAGCAATAGGTACCTACATGTGTGATTATCGTCAGAGAACGGTAATAGGTTCTATTTCAGATTGGAATGACTATGAGATGCAATAACCTTCTATCGTCTCGTAAAATTTATTAATATGCTCAGAAAAACAAAAATAACACATATCGAACACCTAGTTATTTATTACACATCTAATCGACCTCAGGTAATTCTACTTAGCCTTTTGGATTACGCATAGATAAGTCCGTGGTCAGATTCTAACTACTTTGCAAATATTTTAGAACTTCTCTTTTTGCGAATCCTCATTCTGAAAAAGGCTCACTTTGCGTCACGGGCATATTTAGCAAAATGCACATTCTGCGTTAAATCTGCATTAAATAAACGTTGGCAAATATATTCTTAATGAAAAATAAAACGTTTTTTTAACCTCGGCAAGGTAGTTAGTAGAAGGACAAACACTATCTTGAATATAAAAGTTGGGATTCAGTGACATTTTAATTGGAAAAGTTAGACGAACGGCATGATGCGATCATAAAACGTTATTGATAGAAATCCCGACGGGGATTTTGTTTTAACTGTAGGATCAAAGCCCGTTTTAAAAATCATCACGTAATGCAATCTAAAGAAAACATTAACCAGTCATCCACTCTACCTGTTACTTATTACCTATGAGAAAATGCTTGCATTGATGATAGGCGATAGGCACTAAATGCCTGATATTTATTGATGATTGATTAATGATTTACTTGTGATTAATCGCGTGATGGAGCGGTTAGCATAATGGTCTGATACACAGTGGGTCCCAGTTCGATTTCCGGTCAGTCAGATAGCTGAATGATCAATTTAAATTTCTGTTCTGGATCTGGATGTTTGTGTATTCGTCTTTGTGTGTCCATGGCACCCACGACACAGAAGAAAATTCTAGTGTGGGGCTATGAGTGTACAAAGTGCTTTTTTCGTCTTTTTTTTTAATTTTTGGTAAGCTCTTTAACCCGAACGCTTCTTACCTAAATAAAAAATCTTTATTCAAACAAAAGTTAATTAAGTGAACCAACTTAATTCTACGACTACTTATGCTTCATATGTATCACAGACATGTAGGTACTTAACTTTGGTGCCTTTTCTTGAATTGCGTGCCTTTTCTTCATTGAACCCCCTAGCTCGCTTGAACACAGTACCAAAGTACAAAGGTACCTACCTACAATACCTACTTTGTTTACTAAAAAAGTATATCGTTGAAACAAAATTCTTAAGTTTCATAGATATATGGCGACAATCTTAATATTAAGAGGTGGCAACGTATCGATAGAATCACAGGAATAGATCCCAGGTAGGTCTCTTTCTGCAACCGGTTCTTTAGCAACGTGCATGCAGTCCACCTGATCGTAATTGATCACTGTCGATCATGGACATCTGTGTGTAACTTAACATAAAACAAGTATGTACTCGAAAAATGAGGTATAAAATTTACAAAGTAGGTACCTAAAAAGATAAAAAATCGAATGAGAAGCTAAGTCAATTAAAACCCAATTTATTTTCCCTGAAAATAACTGTCCGTAATTGCGGTAGATTAGAGGATCACGAGACTTATAACGAAAAGCAATAAACGAATGAAAACAAGAAAATTTTCCTTGAATAACTAAATGTTACTTCATATTTATTTCTTTGTATGTATTTTTTTTTCAATGTAAGTATTTTTTGCAATGACATAATTTTCACTACTGAATGATCGTGTACAAATTCAACGCAGACTGGTTATTAACCTTTACCCATATTCATAATATTCTGAAATCGGCACGTTTCCTTAATAATGATACTGTGTTGCATAAACATTTATTTTGATTGACCGACATTTCAATATATCTTTTCAGAAAAAACGAAGTAATAAATTAACGTAGAAAGCAGTATTTTATGTAAATAGACTTATGAGACATACTAAGACACAGTTGAAATATATTGCGAAGGAAGCTTAATATGATGCAAAAATATTTTAAGAGTGAAAGATGTAGGTAGAAAAAATGTAAACGAATATTAAATTGAATTTGATGAATGTTTCCTAGGTAGGTAGGTATAATAGCGGTAAAAAAGTAAAAACAAAAAAATTAACACCACACTTATTTGTTGTATTTTTTTAATTCAAATATTCAATGTTTCAATTCAAAAGTCAATGATGTGGTTGGTGATTTGATTTCAGTTTATCCCGCTATCAGTCCTTTGAGGTAATGGTAGAACATTTTTTTATATGGTCGAAGTAGCAAACGAGCATGCAGTCCACCTGATGGTAAGTGGCAACTGCCGCCCAAGGATATCGGTTATTAACCCCTGATAACATCGAGGTTGAAGTTGACCACAGATGCGTTGCTACTCCTGAGGACTGAGCTGGAACGCCTCGGATAAGTATATCTCCCTAACCACACCCTTCAGATCAGAAAACACCAGTGTTGAACACTTCTGTTATAAGGTGTGGCGGTGGTACCGTTGGAGTCGAACTACACAGAATTCTACCACCTTTGAGTAAGCCCACTTCTACCACATACGAGTAAGCCCCTCGTATAGTGGATTTTTGCCAGTATTGCTTACTTATCACGGGTGCCACCTGATATATTCATTTAACCATGTGTATTTAACATTATTTATGGAGGTACTCCTAATCCAATTTTAAGAATGATTTCCTCACACGCAACGTTTATTGTTTTCGAGTACTATACATCTGTGTGGTGAGTGGAAGCCGGGAAATTGTTTCCTTCATTTGTCTCACTTTCTGAGTTACGACCGCTTAAAAGGGGTTATTTTATTTTCCCTAAAAGTCACGTAGTCACGTATGAATATACCTACTGCAATATAAGATACTTATCATACTCGTAAGTAGTATTCTTTTATAGGAAACTATAATAAAATAATAGAACATACACATATCTCATAATAACAAAGTTTAAATTTAAGTAAAGAAGTCATTATGAATCTTCATTTGCCGCTTCTACTTTATAACAAAACACTTTGCAAAAAATGGTGAAGCACATCTTCGAATAATCGATTTTTTAAATATTTTGTAGGTAAAGGTTAATCTTACCTAAAGTACAAAATTATGACGACTGCATTTCCAGAACATCCGATGATTGCTATCGTAATATACAGCCCGCCCAAAGTGTAGTGTAAAGCTGGCAGCGGGGGCGGGAATTGCAACCAGTGAGGGTTAATCAGACACAGGTACTCATCGGTAAATAGCCCATATCTGTACCAGTAATGTATGGGCCAATGTTCCTTGAATCTTATCAATAACATTTGAATATCATTTTGCGGGTCGCGGAATTTTTCAGTTGAAGAATTGCCGCGATTCAGTTCTGAACTTCTCTTCTTTCGTGTTTTCACCGCCTTGTCTCTAACATGAGACGCATTGAGTCTTCTACGTTTTTTCCATTGTTTTAAATTATCTAAACAACACCATAATAAGTCACTGCACTTTAAAGGTTTCTTATGCTCTAATGAATTAATAACACTGGGTTTTAATTTTTCAATAGAAAAAGTTTCATTCACGAATGCACTGTCGTTATTCACGAAACGTAATGTCATAGAAACGATTATCAGAACACCTTTGTTTAATTGGAACATTTTTATTATGACGTTCAATAGCGAAAGCGGGAACACAACCGTTCTCGGTGATTTCTGGGACAAAATGTTTCTCCCGGATGTTACGACCTACACTACACATTTGTTGTACGTCTTGTGTCGAGTAACACTAGGAATATATTTAATTCCCGAGACAAATTAATAAAAAAGACCGAGTCAGCGTTTACCTTCATTTGTTGTATATACGTTCTGTTTCATATAATATCTTCTGGAGAGTATCCAGACGCTTTTTGTAACAGTTGTAATTTAAAAATATATCGACGTATGGGCTATTCTGAGTCTTGGCACACGTGTTGCATCTTTAAGACGTTGAGAGGTAATCCTTTTTAATTACATCAATTTACATAATTTAAACGTTAATAATGGCAATAACTTTTTTTATTTTATGCATTATTTATATAGGTAAATCTTTTAGCTGGTGAAGTATAGCGAACTATGTTCTAAGCATTTCAGGGCCAACTACCTAAGTAATACAAAAAATGTATAAACATATTAACTTATAAGTAATTTTAAAAACACACATCTACAACTATTGTACTATTGCTTTATCTGATAGTATCCCATATAAAGATACAGTTCTGATAAACTAAAAAGCAAAAAAGCCACCTTTAAATATTTTTTCTTACACGCACACACACTCTTGAAATTTGGTTGTCCTAATTATATGTAAGTATGTTTTCAATTGACCAACTGATGCAATTATGAGGGGAGGAGGGGATTTAATTTCATCCATCCGAGACCTTTTAGCGGGCAATAATATTTGAGAAATAGGTGACCTTTTATCTAAAACTTCACAACGATCAAGCTTTTGTAATGCATGCGCAATGGTAAATGCAACATGGAGATTTATTTATTTATTTATCACGTTAACTTTCTCGCAAATAGAATTCTCATTTCCGAATTAATATTTTTGAATAAAGTTTTAATCATAAAACAATAGAAACAAAAAACAAATATTACTAAAGACTACCATTTGAGGAAATAAAATTTAAATTAAGGACTTACTTGCAATACATCAGCAGAACAATTACATTTCCCCAACAACCAACAGTTGCAAAGAACAGGTAAATGCCGCCCAAAACCTTTTGTATCGTGGCATTTGGCGGAGAAAACTGTAACCAGTGTTCATTAATCAAATGCAAGTAGTCGTCGGAGAAAAATCCAATCTCCCGCCATCTGTCTACGGGCCATGTTTGTTTGAATCTCTCTACCAGAACGGCATGCTTTATTGTTACGTTTTGATCATTAGAATCGGTAATGTTCGGTTCCACGGATCCTTTTTCAGACTCGAAACTGCTTATTCCCGTACTTTCTATAACTCGCGTTTCTTCTCTTTTCAGTCGGAGAGCAGGTGCGCTGCGTTCTCTCCGTATATTCAATTGGTTCAATGCAACTTTATTTCTTTTATCACCACTGCATAGCATGCTCATTATGATAAATCCGAATAATAATTGGAGTAAGAGAGTTATTCTCATATTTATGAAGTTATTTTTCCTAGCGTGTTGTTCGTATGAAATCAACTGAGGTTTTAATAGAGACAAGCTTGATCTCTTCGCAAGAATGTTTCAAAACGATTGATTTTTGCTAGCTGAACCCACGGGACCGTTTTGGAGCCATACTTAAATTGGATTAGAATGGCTCGCTTATAGTAAGTCCATATCATCGATCGCTAATAAAGTCTTGTTCTAGTTGATTGGTGGACCTTGTAAATCACTTATGCAATTGGTAGGTAGGTTAGTAAACATTATGAAATGTTTTTTTTTATAAATTTCTGTCAGACTTCTTGTTTATGTCATAAAAAATCATTAACTTCCGATATATTTAAAGGCGGTAGAACCATTTGAAGCATGGTAAGGAAGACATACTTATCCGAGGCGTTCCTGATTAGTCCTTAGGATTAACAACGCATTTGTGGCCGATCTCAGACAGGACTCTAATTTTAAATAGACATGTGACCATGGGTGGCAGTGGCCACTTACCATCGGATGAACTGCATACTCGTTTTCCACTTCATTATTGTAAAATATAAATAAAAATAGGGTTCCATTAATCCAATAGATCATGGAAGGTAATACTAATTACAAATGAGTCATCCCAATTGGCTTAGGTACTTGATCAAATTATTCTTAAATTACCAATTTATGATGTTTGAGCGTGGCACACAATTACTTTTATAATTTAATTATAAGGGATTTTATGGACATGGAATTTCGGATCGGAATATGAATACGAATTAATGTAAAATATTATACTGGTTTCAGATACGGTTATGGATTAATTTCGGATTATTTCATACTTTTGGATGGTTCTAGTTATAATAGTTATATACAAATCACCTTTTAAAAGAATTGTAAAATAAATTAAATAGGTACAATGGAATGTACTCATTATCATTTTTAACGCGGAGAAATCCTCATGGATCCCTTTACTCCCGGGGGAGCGTCAGAGGTATGTCGGACTCTTACAGACTAAAACTCCGCGGCGTTCCTCTGGACGTTCGGTGCCGGTTCGCGAGAGAGCGTTAACATTACATTCGCGGCATGGAATGTACTCATAGCCTAATAATTTAACTTAGTTTCTCCACCCAGACGTCCTGGTCCTGAGTTAAAATTTCAGGCCCGAACATCTGATTTTTTAAATAATGATATTACAAATAATTATCACTTAACTGTATAGAAAAGTAAAACAATGAAGACAGATAGGTATATGCGTGAGATTTCTGTATGGATGGAAGTTCTCAGGTGCATGAAGGTGCATTATTAAATCACACTTGCCCAGCGTGGAGACCATGGCCTAAAATCTCTGACGCTGGAATGTTGTCCGTGTCCAGCAATGCGACTGAAATGGGTTGATGATAAAAACATGGATTAAGTAGCAAAATAGTTATTTTGCTATGACTGCATCACTATATAAAATGGCTCTATGCCAAGTGTTGATATTGTCTTAAATAAAATTATACTTCGCGAAGAGAATTTACGGTAATAAATTCACGACACTACTATTTATTACCCACTATTACCCATTATCCAACAAATTATTTTCTAAACACTATATTTGTTAACAAATAGTGAAATATGATGTACATACAATGCATTTGTTATTTTATTTCAAGAGTTACAAGTGAATATCATTTAATTCAATTTCTAAGGCCTTTGACCGTCTGTATAAAATATTTTTTCGTCAACTCTTTATTTATTTATATAGTTCTCTTATTATGAGCGGCTGTATTGGAAACAATTTCTTCCGCTTGAGAAGATTGTTTTGAAGAAGTTGCATAAATATTGGATAGATGTCGTTACATTACCTTAAAGGTGTAGGCGCTAACCCAAGGCTCTGGTATAATTCACTATTATACCGATAGGTTGCGCTCTTAAGCACGTAAGAAGGGCCAGTATCTCTATTACAAAGGCGAAAATAGTAACCACTTCTTATTATATGTACCGTATCTTCCCTAGCTTTAATTTTGTTATCATTTTTAACTATGGTTTCCTTTGTTTTTAGATAATTAATATGAAACATGAGTTAACTGATATGGTAATGATCATTAAATCATTCGTTACTTTACCGTAACTGACATATTAAAAATGCATATAAAATTTTAAAATTAAAATAATTTTTCGGCCCAATAATGGGATTTATACTACATATTGTGATTAATCGTCGTGCCGTTTGATACTTATTTCCCGTGAATGTCGTAGGTTGCGAAATCCAGAAAATGGGTGGTACAGTCTTCCTGTGTAACATCCCTACACCCACACCAACTGTGGTCACCAGCACATCGCATTCCAGGAACGGTGACTATTTGCATAAAAGTCTTCTAGGGGTTCAGTGATGACTTTCGAAAAGTTAATGAATGAATATATCTACGCCGTAGTATAATGCTACGCCTAAGCACTTGTTCGTAGACACCCTATTGTATGTAGATTGTAGCGCAAGACTTCTAATGTATTTTTCTTAAAATTACTTGTTGAAAATAAGTTAATTTTACATCATCTTCTATTATTGAGGTATTGGAATATCGTATCCGGTTAAAGCCAAATATTAATGGATAATGGGTAATAGTGGGTAATATGTGATATTTACCTATATTAATTATCGAAACATCGTTATAATTCTCGTAGGTTTTTTTAAGTTTTCAAAACCATTTTAATTAAGAATAAGATACCGTTCCTCACAAAAATAATCAAATATGTCTTATTAAAATGTAGACACAGAGAGGATTTTGGCAAATATCTAAGGATCCCTCGATGACTTTATAAGGAGCTACAGACTATTATAACCTCCTCTATCAACTTTTGACTATAAATTCAGGAGTTAATAGAGGAGGTTATAGTGTTTTTATATAATGAATTAAGCTAGCAGATCCACAAACGGTAACATACCAGTAATAAATTAAAATTACGTGTCGAAGCCCGAAGGTAAAGAGCAAAAGAAAGTTTGAACGTTGCCTCAACACTTCGTAATTTGCATATAGCGAGCGTGTGTGAGAATACTTTCCGAACTTTGCATATAAATCAGAAAAATGACCTAGATACATACATTACGATTGTAACATCCCTAGGTGTTACAATAAGAGTAACTATCTGAATTTTGTATATGTGTTCTGTTTAGCGTGATGCTCCTCGGAGACTGATTTCTTATTTTCTACCCGCCAACAGTAACACACACTACAGTACACACTAAAATTAATTACTGCTTATTATTATTACCTTATATTATAGAAGAAGCAGATAAGCGTGAATTTCCGCTAATGGTAAATGGCAATCGTCGCCTATGTCTGCCTACCCAAGATAAGATAAATAATCTCTCCTAAAAACGATAAAACCTCTGAGGGCTCAGTTGAGTGAAACTTACGAGTACTTTCAGATAGATTGGATGGTCGTTTGCTACCTCTATATAATGAAAATTGCTAATTCATAAGGAAATGAGCAGATAAAGATACTTAATTCAGTTATTGTATGGCTAAACATAATTCGGAAGACTTAATAAAGATCGCTCCACTTGATTTGACAAAACGACAAAACCACCCTCGAGAGTTATCCTACGAGATTGCATGCGGTTTATTGCTCCAGTTGCTCCACCCCTATTTGTATTTGTTTATCATACAAAAACCTAAGCATACATTACATCTTTTACGGTTCCTTCAGTAGAAATAGGTATTCGGGTTACATAGTCTTAATAAATTGCAACTAATTATAAATAGCCACTAGTGTCATAAAATGAGTAACGTTATAAGATAAATTTACTATGATTTTGTTCTTGTTGAATTTAATGTTCAAAGTTATCATAGTTAAGTATATAAATAAATCATTAATAAACTCAATTTGAAATTCAAATTCGTAGGTAAGCAAGTACATGCCTGAAATGTTCACAAAAAATCCAATCGGTGCGACAGCGGGTGACAGCTCGAAAGATGCTCATAAATCAAAGTTTTTAATAATTCTCCAATATTTGCTTTTCGTTTTTGTCTCAAATATTTAAATGAAAATCTCATTCATTGAAATTAGACAACTTTCATTTATTTAAAGTCGTGTACATAGCACATACATAAATCTATCGTTAAGTGAAAAAAGTACTCAAATAAATATGGCTACACTTAATGCTTCTCTACTGCTAATACTCTATAACTGCTAGTGTATGTTATAGTTAGCGTATATTTGGATGGTATAAAACCGATAAAAAGAACTATTCAAGGGTAGCAAAACCAGTTTGTTTCGACCGAGGTGGTACTACCACCACATTTGTTTAGGGTCAACCAGCTCTTGAGTTTTGGTAGAAGAGTGTAGATATAAGGCGACTATATAAATCTTAAGGAGTATTGCATTAAATTCAGATAGAACCCCTATTGTGTCTGGAGTTAGTTAGAAATGTCTATGTGGAGTGGAGTGGTCAACGTACCATCAGGCGGACTGAATGCTCCTTTGCTTCTTCAATCATATAACTTTTAAGAAAATAATGTGAATATATGTATGTGACATATTTAATAGGAACTATGTATTTACATGAAAAACTTTGGCGACGGCGACGATGCGCCGTTTTTCTTCGTAGCTCTAAAATTACCAAAAAAAGAATTCGACAGTGCTGGCCTCATTTAGGCAATACCGGGAAGCCTTTCAGTACAATATGAAAAGTGAAAAAGTGATCAAGAAAGCAGCAAAACAAAAACATTTGCATATGCATATTTTTGACCATAGAATATTAATCAGCCTGAAAAATAGTTTTCGCTTTTTAGCAGTTTCGGTTTCGCCATTTTATTTCATATAATGTCGGTTTAAGGCAATGAATTTTATTGTAAATTTTGTATACCCTAAATGAGGAACATAGCGGAAAAGTTAATTGTAAGAAATGTATGTAGGTACCTATATTCAAACAAATAATTGATTTGATTTGAAAAGAACAATCTCAATCCTCCGAAGTAGCAACGCAACTTTCATGAACTTCAGATAAAACCGCTGTTCTACTTATTATGAAGTCACGTTTTACTTATTATGAAGTATGTGTAACATAGAAATCCATGGGCAACAGTGACCACCTGCCTCCAGGTGGATTGTATACTCATTTGCTAGTTCAATCCTATAAACATCTGTATATTTTTATTACCATGTAAACATCGACATCACAGGATAATCAATATCCATTATTTAAATTTCAAGCAGGCCGGATATCGAATCCAAATCTTGAACCACTGCGCGGTGAAACGTAATATCGCTACACAATATATTTTCATGTAGTCTAAATCAAAAATAAACTAATATGTATTTGTAACTCACGTGAAAAAAAAAATCTGTGCACGGGAGTGTCAATATCTGAAGCCATGCATGAAAACTCATTTGAAATCTGATAGACAATTAACAAACCAATCTATTGACGGCCCATCGTTCTAAATACTTAATGCAAACCAAATAGAGGTCATAATCATATTCAGCGTAAAATTGGCTTTGTTTCCAATTCAGTTGAATTTTGTTAGCGATTTGGTATTTATATATTAATAGTGCAAGAATATTGAGATCGTTATAGAATATGAATTCATGCTTAATTTTTCAGCTTAGTCCTCAGGAATACTTACAGGATATTGTTATGTATCGATGTCCTTAGGGAGCAGTGGCCATCAGGTGGACTGCAAGATCATTTGCTACTTATAATACACGAAAATAAAACATCTAAATTTCTGCTACACCTATCTCCGAGTAGGTACTAAAGTAATTTATTACATGCGTCATTAGTCCTTAGGGACAGCAATGTCTCGTTGGCCGACCTCGAATAGTCCTTTAACCGGATCTTAATAGACCTATTCAATAAACCGTGAAAGCCATTTAAGAATATTACACGTCTACTTCATCACTCTACCCCTGAGAACTAACCACAGGACTATATCTCGTATACCTACTTCTGCAAATTTTTAAATGATTTCATTTTGAAATAATGAAAAGAAAAAGATATCTGTATGTCATTTTGAAATAGCTGACCGTTCCACGTCCATGTTGTAGCTGTATTTCCTGACTCGAATAAACGGTAAAGCCTTTTATCCAATAAATACGATCCCGCGCCTGCACGGAATTCGCTCTGGAGCTCGCCGGTGGTCCTCTTTGCCAATGATTCATTGTGCAGGTCAAACAGGTGCGCGTTAAATTATCCAATCCACTAAGCTTAGTTGCCTACATTTAGTTTTGCATATTTAGCACTGTTTATTTATAGTTTAGCCTCAGAATCCAATTAATTTATTATGTGTAAAGTCTGTATGTTTGGATGTTTGTTGATCATGCAAAAACAGCTGGACGGATTTACGTGGTAAGCTTGTTATTGTATATGGTCTGAATTGGAACATAAATAATATATTCTTATTATTCATGCAGGCGAAGTCTTGGGTTATTAATAACACTAAACGGTGTAGGTAAATATTAGTTTAATGGACTGGAAAATGTTTAAGACGAATTTACTTTCTTTCACTTTTAATGTTAATACTACTAATAGTTATTTAGTTATTTATTTGATAAAAATGAAGGCTTTGTTCTGCTTAAAGTACAAATATATATGATTCTTCCACATCTCTATTCGCTCTATATATATCTATGCTATATAAACGCTACATTTACTTATCTACTCAAATAAGAACTTACTGAAGTTTAATTAGTTTGTAACGAAAGTCCTTTGCCGGCAGTGATACAGAGCTGCATGCAAAGTTGTAACGGAAATTCTGTGTACATAAATAAAGAGAGAACATTAAACAAAAACTAACAGCTTGTTTTAATATTCACATTGTCGTTTACACTAAATAAAGCTGGATAGAGCTGCAGTGTTTGAAACGTTAGCGACAAGCAACAGAGTGAAACACTTTATACAATAAAATACACTTGTAGGACAATTAGCGATGTTTAATTTGTTTTACACAACAGTTTGGTAGCTCATTGCCCATTTAACTAACAATAGCAAGCGATAAATATTTCTTACAATTAGGTATACAGGTTTAGCAGCAAGAATATCAGAATTTTGTTTTTACTCTTGTACTTTTTTTACTCTTGTAGGTACCTACATATGTCCTGTGATATAATGATATGCAAGATGTTTACATATTCGCAAAGACTTGAGTCGTAATATCGTATCAATTAATTGCTGTATAATGCATCATTAATCATATTTAGATAATAATTATCCCCACAAGGATACAAAAAAATAACTTAAAGTGACATTTTATTACAGCCAAGTACTGTTAATAAAATTCAGATTGTTGGAAGTATAGACACGAATTACCGTTAAATAAAACAGTTTATATGTTCGCTTGCAATAAAACAAAAGCCTGAGGAACGGATAGGCTGCATTTTTAATAATCGGCGGTAGAAAGGGGCCCCTAACAAGAAATGAAGCTGAAACGCTGCGGTCGGAGTCGTTAGAGCCGCTTCGCCACGAGCCATCGTTATTTTTGAAGAGCTGAATTTTTAATATTCCATCGACTGAATGAAGTAAGATCTATCTCTATTTATACATCGACGAGCTTTGTCGGAGTCGATCTTTTCAATCTATTTTTGTCTTTACTTAATAAGAGTTTTTTGTTTCATTTCAGTTTTCATTCGCAGTGAATTCGTTACGACAAAACATGGCTTGTTATGATGTAGATCAGATAGATAATTAGCCAATTGCGAGTGGAACTTGCATATTGGTGGTTCCGTACCACCAAATTTTAACTCTTATTTTTTGGATTTATTATCATAGTAGCTGTACTTTTTTATTTTAGTGTTTGTTGTTATAGCATCTTTGTACCTACCTACCTACCCTATTTCTAAAAAATCCAAAAGTCTTTCTGTTGCGGTTTAGCGCTAGAGCCCTTTGACAGATGGACATACAGCGAAGGCTTATTTGTAGGTTTCGGTTTTTAACAATTGTGTACGGAACCCTAAAAAGGTACGAAAGAAAAACCGGATAAAAAAAGTCCACAAACAACTGACAATACCGTTGTTTAATTTACATTTTTCATTTGTTGTTATAATGTTATGTCCGTGGAAATATTGACGGTAATAAACACAAGATAAATTAGTAAATTAGTAAATAGATAAATTGCTTTTCCTATTACCTAATAATGAGTACTTAATCAAGTACCGACCTATAATGAATACTTTGTTAATTTAATTAAGGTTGGTTATCGTTGGTAATAATTTTAAATGTCAAACTTATGTTCGATAGTATCTTTACTATAATAAACAGACCGTCTGTAAAACTAGATGTAAACTCTATAAATATTTAGATTACTGGACCTAATCAAACAACTCTGAAACCACCCCTCCAAATAGCGAATATCGAATCGCTGGTTTGAATCGTTACACTTCCAATTGTCATTTTTCCAAATACATGAGTTATTTTGTTGAATAAATAGAAACGAGCATGCTGTCCACCTGTAAGTGGGCACTTAGAAGTTATATTAAGTTATTATAAATTTTATATCACGGAATTTATAATATTTGAAGGTACATCTCATATAAAAGTGAAACCGTGGTATAATTCTAAATAAAATATACGCGTTTATTTCAAAAATAAAAATACGAATGGAGTGGAATATCGAGTGTGAAAATTCATTTCTGTATAACTTACTGAATGGCTGTTATAATTATGGAAAAACTGAAGCGTTGGATTTTAATAAACATAACTTATCTTCGTGGAATTAGATAGTTCTCTGCTATCTAATTCACGAAATTATTAATTATAGATTTAATAAGATTTGTTAATATGCTAATATAATATTTTTAACTCTCTCTCGATATGTAGGTACTACTCGACACTACTACTAGATAGGTAGGTAATTACATTTCAGATTCAATAATATTTCATAATAATATATTATGAATAACAATTTACACTTCTTTATTTTAGTTAGTGCGTATTAAAACGACATAACACTTCATTTAAATAAATTTCATAAATCCAATGTACGTTTCTATTTTTATAATATACCTACATATTGTCATTTATGTGTCTTTACCTTCCAAATTTATGGAAATTGAAGCATTTAGTAATGCATTAACACTTTGCATACGAACGCTTTTATCGGATTTGGAATGTTAAAGCTGTTTGCAAAAGGCGATCACGTTTTTATCTGCATGATAAAAATATTCTCTCGGTTCGTTATTCAGGATTTTGATTGAGATCAAATGATTTAATTTGGGAAGCATATTTCATATTATTAAAACGGCTAATAATGATATACGTGTTACCTAAGGTTGATCAGCGATACATTGCCTCCGTAAAGAACTCTCACTAGAAAACAGCACCAGGTACAAGTAAAGGGCAGTCAATAGTGCAGTCGAAACGTGAATAGTTCCTCATCCAAAACGTATAGACTTGATAATAACTTACGCTCTTATTATCTACGTACCGGAAAACTATTATTTTTACCCACTTCAAATCACAATCCTTACAGATACTTTATTGTTGTGACATCTGTTTTCCAAATACAGACGTAATGATGAAGCTCGGTATAAAGTGTATAAACCTCGGTAAAGCAGTGATATAAAAGATATGTATTTTAGCGACAAGAAAAGAAAAATTGTGCACTTATCTGAGATGTTTCTCGTGTAATTTTGATTTATGCTCGGGTAGCGCTGAATCGAAGGGCCGGGAGAACTGACGACCCTTTTTACTTTCCGCAAAAACTCCAGATTACGAATGACGGTTCAAACTTTAATACAGCTTTAATGGATTCCTTATAAGATTTGCGGAAAACTTTTCATCTAAAGTAAATCGTGTCAGAAATTTTATATGATTTAAGCGCTTTTTGTAAAAGAGGGGTTACGTTATAACGATGAACTTATGCAAATTTCCCTTAATAAATAAATTGTACATATATTGGTGAGGTAAGAAGAGAGAAAAATACCGCAAACTTGGACGTACTTCTACAACTGCTAATATAAGTAGTATGCAACATTGCTACTACTAGTACTACTAATAATATTAATTTGCTATAAGCTTTGCGGTCCCCGAGACAACGACGCTGAGGTCAAAATATTATTATTGTTGTGAAATTTTATTGCCTAATACGTATAATTTTTTTTTGTTTTATATACACAAGTTGATCGGGGATTTTTAAAATAATTAATTGTGTTTTTATATTTATAGGTATAGATTTTACGGAAAGATAACTTTCTAATCCAAGCAAAAATAAAATCTTTATTAGTAGACTCTGTAAATCGTACGTACGATTGCGTTTGAAGTAGTAAAATTGCTTAATACATTCCTATAAATTATTCAGTACGTATAGGTAGGTAGGCACTTTATATTCTTGACTTCTAACTTAACAAAGTGTAGCTGTGCTATTAAAACTGCAGAATAGAATTTTCAAAGCGCTTAGCCACGCGCTTTTTTCCTGTGAGGGAAAATTTAGCATGAATTAAATCTTACTTAATCCCCTGTTTTTCATTCGCAAGACATTTTAGTGTTAGCGAAGGTAGATATTTTTTCTCATTTGAACCATAATTTATTCTATTAAGAATTTAATCTACTAAATAAGTTAGCGAGGGGAGTCTAGAAAGAAGGATCACGTTTTTTCCAGCGAGAGGAAGGGTTGGATCCTGGTAATGAGATTTACACGACCTCATTCGTAGGTACCTGTAATACACCTAAGTAGTAGATACTCTTAGATAAGCGATCCTAGTGAAAAGTGGAAAGTGAGGGCTCATGTTCTATTTACATGTTATAATAAAAATACATCACAGACCTGCACACTATTACCTATCTTACACATGACAAGATGCGACCATTGGGCCTCAAGAGTGGTAACGCAATTGTTATTGAATTCAAGTACCTATAACTCCTGATCTATATACATTTGGATACAAATGTATTGGGCTGTTATTTCAAAGTTATAAATATCACTTAACAAATATTATATGACCAGTGGATCATTTAAAGGGTAGGTATGCACTATTAACTTGTATCTTCGTGTTTATATTTATATCATGGTCGAGGGTCGCCCCAGTGTTACGCTCACCTATTTGATCGACTAACTTACGATATTCTCAATGAATCGTTATTTATTTTGTACTTTATCGTGTTTTACGATTGTAATAGCTTAAACTAGTAGGCATGTAGGCAACAGCATATAAGTCCTGTATGCCAGTAGAGTAACACGCTGTGGATTTTTTAAAAAGAATGGGCTATGATGTACGTTTTTAAAATAAAGATACATTTCTTAATCACGGTTCCCTTGTGCCGTTCATTACTGATTATATACCGAAATTGATTTAATCTTGTATGTAAATTTATTTATTATGTAATTTACACTATATGCGGTGCATTTTATTTGTTGTTATGTCATTTGCCTATACATACCTATATTTGTAAATTTCGCAATTGAGTTGTTGTGTTATGCCTTTGCCGTACAGATGCGATTTCAGCTTTCAGATTTTAAACATTGACTGAAATAACGTAGCCAAAAAGTATGGATAAAACTTTTATCTAAAGGGTATTAAAACAATAAAGCTACATAAAATTTTATTTCAAGATAACAGTCGAAGCGTAAACCCATTACATCAACGAGAAACAACAAACAAGCAAGCAAGAAAAACGTCGCCTGAGCGTTCCGTATCAAATATTTAATACTTAGTGGTAATGAGAGAAAACAGTGTAAACGCAAAAGAGTCTCGGGTCGGGGGACGATTCTTTGACAGGGATCGCGAGGGCGGGCGGGGCGTGAGGCGGGCGGGGGGCGCGCAGCCCGCCAGTCCGCGCCGCGCCGCGCCCCGGCAGCTCGCCCGCACGCGCTTTACGTAACGATGACAGAGCCCGAGAGCTGATGGCCCCGTTCGTCTGGTGGCTGGCGGCCTGCTGCCTGGTGCGCGCCGTCGCCGCCGGCAACCCCGACGCCAAGCGACTCTACGACGACCTCCTCTCCAACTACAACAAGCTGGTGCGCCCCGTCGTCAACACCACCGATGTCCTGCGCGTCTGCATCAAACTCAAACTCAGCCAACTTATCGATGTCGTAAGTGCACCCGAATCACCCGCGTAAACCACTCTGGTCCCCGGTAATTGTTTCTGGCGTGCATCGCTTCACCAACCTGACCTAGATCGAGAGCTGTCGAGGGTGCATTGCAAACGCATACTTGCTTGCACTTGCGCCCCGCATTTGGAATTTAAATAGACACAAATCAACGCCTACGGTACGTGACCTACTTTTTGTAATTCATAAGCAAGCTACAGTTTTACATACTTTTTTGAAAACATTACGCGAAGGATATACGTAGATCTTTGTCACGTGGTATACAACGTCGTATTTCTAAAAGTTTAGCTAAAGTTTTAATTTTATTTTTTACATAATTAAGCATTTCTACTTTTAATGCAATTTGATATTACTTACACTTACTCGTACCAATACAGGGATAGTTAACTATTACATCAAAAAATCTTTCCCGTATAACTCTGTCAATAAAAATGTAAATAAGAATTTATTAATAGTGCTATTGCAAAAAGTTATATAATGTAAATAATAATTCAGCAAAAATTGCACGCCTACGTTACGTACTCATAGATACATTTTTATCTACTTTTATTTAATGCAATTACTCGTAAGTATCTTCTTAATCTTCTGTATCAACAGATTATATTTATGTTGTAAATAAATCCACTGCCACCAACGTAGCCTGACGGCGAGTTCCTAATCTTAATTTATGTGTAGAAATAAAGGATCTGGGGTCCTATATTGTCCCCGGAAAATGCGGTTCCACATATATATCTGTCAATTCAAATTTATGACTATGAAACCCTTTAAGAGAACACGGAAACTACATTAGTCCTATGTATAATACATGTATGTAAATTATCATAAGTAATGGGTATAGACCCATTTGTTTAAATTCATATCTATTGAATATTTTATCCATATGAGATGCCCATAAATTAAGGAAATCTTTATTGATTTTATCACAGAGATCCATCGTCGATGCCGAATTCGTATGAATTGAAAACGATACCTACTTAACATTAATGGCATAATGACTAAATCATTGCAGCCCTTAATGTCTTTTAAATCAAATATTCCATCCAAACATTTATCAGTCTTTGCGATCCTCTGATGGACATAAGCTTCCCCTAGTAAGAGTTTTTACCAATTGTCCGCATTCATTATTTTGACCGCAGCAGGTGTTGATGTGACACAAGGAGATGCTACCACTTATCTCCTAGATTTTATCCATGAGTTGCTGCCTATGATATCGACGAGAAGGAAGTAGGAGAGTGAGGACACAGATTATTAACGTTTTTGTGATAAAATCTGCTAAGAAGTAATTGATTCGATCGTTGATAGTGCGACAATTATTAGATAAACTATGTAATTAATAAAATACTAGTATTAACCCGCAGCTTCGCTCGCGCTCATTTACATAATGAGGCCGTAGGTATAAAAGTAGGTACATTGTAGGTATAAAAGTTACTTTTCTATCCCGCGGGAGTAGTAT
>DWPV01001047.1:0-22795 GCA_018251915.1 Urbanus proteus proteus | reverse complement strand
CAGACATGGTTCTCGCCAATGCATCGCCGGCTTTGAAGGAGAGACCTGTGGGGCCTCACTAGTGCTAGGGCACATGCAGTGCTTCATTGCAGGACAACTCTTTATGCTTTACAGGTAAAGCATAAGGAGTTGTCCCGCAGTGAAGCACTGCTTGGCTTTGTTTAAGACACCCAGCTTCTTTGATGTCAACTAGGCTTTAGCATCCAAATGACCTCAATACTGCACATCACACGAGATGTCAACTCCCAGGATTTCCATGCTTTTGTCAATGATGAGCGAGGTCTCTTGGAATCGTGACGCCATGACAAATGTTTTTTTTTGCGGTAAACGCTAAACGGGGAATAAGTTTTGCTCATTGAACTAAGAATCATCTTTACTAAGTTTTACCAAAATTATATTTATGTTTGTATGTAATTATTATTATTGCAAATCTTTTGGGTACATAATACTATTTCTATTTTACTAAAATATACACAACACAAAATATACCGTCGAAAAGCAACGAAACAATAAAACCAACCCATTCGGAGCATACATGTCGGCTATCATGTAATCCAATTGACGGCTGAAATTCGAATCTAATAGGGATTGGGTTGGTACAGGAGAGCGTATCGGAATATTCCAAATATTTGAAATGGACCCGGAATATTCCAAATATTTGAAATGTATGAACTGTATAAGCTCAAAGAGATGTGTAAAAATGGATGTTCAACAACGCTTCGGATTTAATGAATATGTACTTTTATCTCGTTGTGTTTACCTATCTTGTTAACTTGATGTGTATTTTGAAATAAACAATAGTGTTGTTAGAAATATGTATATGTATATGACTATTATTTAATGTATGTAATATGTGTATTTTTTAAGAAAATTCATGAGCATTTATAAGCTACTGGTGAAAAAACTGCTAGTAGTAGTCTTCGGTAAATTTATTCCAAGAACAACTGCTTAATGTTCCATAACTTTTCCTAAAAATGGGATACCCTGTATGACTTGACCACCAAGGTATTACCGCGAGGTTAACTTACATGCGACATTAGCCCTTAGGAATGGCAACGCATTTGTGATTGATTTCAGCCGCTGATATGACGTACAAATATAGCATTCCTGCTTAAGATTTTTTTCACTAAGTTCGTGGACTTGGTACTCAAAATAGGAATCATAGTAATTTATACTACTTTACTACTACTATTTTATTTATACAACGAATAACATTTAACAGTCTAAACGTGAACCTTATTTTTAATTTCTTTAATTAACTCTTCTTTTTTCTTAAAGAGAATAACAATCAAAGAGATGAAAGAAAACTTGTCCAAATAAGTCAAAAATTAAATTATCAATACAAATTTATTCTTACTTTGGATCCGCTGAGTTTATTAATATTCTTTTATTAAAGATCATCCGAGAATTACTGCGAAGTCTTTTAAAGACAGCCTTCAATAAATAATTTCCGTGGGAAGCCTATGAAGTTTGACTGTTAAACGACGATAAAATTAAATTTTGTTTTGATGTTTTATAACCGGTTGGGGCTGCTATAAAAATATTATCTATATAAAATAATAATAATATTATACACGGTAAGTCATCGTGCCGTACATTTTAAGTGTTACTTCAACGTATCGGGATTAAAGATACCGACCTATATTTGACAAATATGCGCCATACGTGAAGTGGAATGGAGGTGAAAGTCGGTAGAGCGAGAATAATTTTCACATATAGAATACATGTATGGCTATGTCGATCCTAGTACATACAGATGAATCTTTAAACGTTAAACCCGTGACGATTGAAGACTTTTGTATCTCTAAGCCACTATAAGACTCCACGTATTGTGGGTATCAAAGACATAATATTAACATCGAGACCGGTCAATTAAATATACACTCATAATTAATTTATATGTCTAACTGGCAAAGGTTCAAACCCTGAACCCTCTACATATCGGATCGATACGGTGATCATACCGTTACGTAGATCGTCCATGTCTACGGAACTTTGATTTACATTACATTATCATCCGAAATCTTATAATACATAGATACTGTAGCACCAACAGTTTTATCTCCAATATAAATCGCGAAGCCGCGAAATCCGAAGATTATTGAAAAATGAGCCCCGGAACGTTTCTCGAAATGGTTTCCGATGCCACGAGATACCGCATAAATCTCTTAAGGTAGGATTCGAATGAAGTCTTTTAAAATCTTATAAAGGTAAGCTCCCAGCAGTTTCCATATCAATACATCTATCAGAAGATGTTTGAATGTTGATAAACATTACAGTATTTGTAACCAGCTTATTTTTTTATGAGATGTCAGAGCATTAAGATTGTACACAAACGTAAATCCCTAGTTATTTTATTTTAAATTAAACATATTGTCATTTTCAAAAGTGGAAGTAATACTACGATTCAACCTTCTGATAGTGCAGCTATATCTATTTACGCAATCCTTGCGTTTCAATGGAAGGATCTGGATATCAGCTGACTTAGGTAGATGAGGCGAACATCTTAATCCTTATAAAGTGCAATAAATCAGTGATTGTTTTTGGTTAGAACCCCTGTACTATAAAAATTGGTTACAGTGACCTCTAACCTTTAGAAAGAATATAAGTATGGTTAAACTTACACAATAAAAATAGTAAAATAATGTCTTTCATTAGACTTTCAGAACATCATAATTATAACACTCGTGTCACATAATAATCGCTGTACCTTATTGGATGTTAATAACAATTTCAGTACTTGGATAGACGTTCTAGTTATTGCAGTAAATTCGAAGGAAGACGCTGCTGCCCATCGTAGATTGTATTTAATCTCTTAGTCCCGTCCCACGCAATTTACAAAGAGTAGTTGTGCTATTTTAGGCCGACGCTGCACTGTAATCAAGTGCGCTTATTTATAGACACAGATTAAATATTAAAACCTACCATAATAAAGGAATAAACACAGGTAAAAGGAGAAAGAGTAAATCTTCTTTCATTTAACATTTAAAGATTTTTAAAGTGTACTTAAGATTGTGTACTATTTTATCCGTTTGTCCCTTTTATCCCAGTTTAGAGGTATAACAGCAGCGTAGAGCACTGTGTTCTGGTTTAAACCGAAACCCTTATTGAAAGATACGTCCAAAAATTATTTGACAATTAACAACGCAACTGTTAACCTTATGATTGATTTCAGATATGATATGTTGATTTCAGACGCCCATGAGCGGCTGCGGCCACTTACTACCAAGTAAGCAGTATGATTGTCTGCTTCTTCTGTAATAAAGTATTTGATTCCTTTATTTCGATTTAAATTGGTTTTCAGTTTCTTCCATTATCCAATAACGTGAAACGCATCGAACGTCTACAAACACACAAGTATCAATTTCAATCTATTACACTAGACAACCGAAGGCTTTCTGCCTCCACCGCTGCAGTTATTGTTTACGTCGTTAGTACCAACTCGTTTAAGAACAATGCATTGCTGAACAAAGGTATTGCGTTAGTGTCCGATATTGAATTATGTTCGTATCGACTAAGCCATTCCCCCTCACTGTGACTTAAACCTATAATTTACGTTACACTTGACATAAAAAGGCTTTCTATTTAAGCTGCTGCAAGTTATATTTACTTTACCAGCTCTTACCCTATTGCAACGTGATTGAAAATGATCTGTCATGATGAAGGTCTGAGGTTCAAATCGCAAACCTACATTTCTGAAAGTGAAACAAAATTTAAAAGATGTGTTAAGTCTACCAATTAGCATTTGACCAAGGTGGTGTATTATGGCCTTAATTCCTTTCATTAAGGCAGGAGACTTATGCTTTTCAGCAGTAGTGATAGTAGTGAGTCATTTGAGTTATGTTCACTATGTTTAGAGTCTGTAAATACCCTGACTTCTACCTTAGAATGCATTATAGTAGCAAAGTACCTCTCTATTGTAATGGAAATTCTAATTGTGTTGGCTTACGCAGACAAATGAAAGGCTAAGTCGTACACAACGAATTGATTTGCCTATTGTAATATATGAATTAACATAATTAAGACGGTAGTAGATCAGGACCTAAATTTTGCACATTCTAAAAATAGATAGATTTTAAAGGTGGTAGAACTCTATGTATGTAGTTCGACTCCGGCGGCACCACCACCATACCTATTTCTGCCTTATAACAGCAGTGTTAAGCACTGCTGTGTTCTGGCTTGAATGGTGTGGTCAGGGAGACAGACTTATCCGAGGCGTTCCATCTCAGTCCTCAGGGGTAGCAACGCAACTGTGGTCAACCCCAGGTATGACCGTGATCAAATATGGGGTTGATTACAAATGTCCATGGGCGGCAGAGACCACTTACCATCAGGTGGATTGCAAGCTCGTTTGCTACTCACATGTTATAAAAAAAAACAGATGTATTGACGGCGACGAAGACAACAGGCAATTTGTGAATTAACAGGGTACAAGGACTGGTACGAGAAGCGCCAACATCGGTAGGCCTACGTCCATCAAACGATCTCTAACGACTGATAAATGATTTTTTCCAACATTTATACCACAACAATACATACATTACTGGAGTATGTCCTGAGATTAAACACATTTCATAATATATTTGATAGTATAGCCCATTAAAACGTAATATTACACAATCAAACATACACATTGAGCAATGACATTTACCCATATTTGGGAGGTATAGTTATTTCCTAATTACGCGTGAATCCTCTGTAGTCGGATGCTATAATACCATACATAGCAATTATACGACGTATTTACTGGCCATGTGTAATATTTACAGTATAAAGGAGTTACGCAAAGGGCAATTATGTACATATAATAAGCCTTTCCAAAAAACTGCTGAATAGACGTACAATTAAATGCATACGTTTTAAGATTAATATTGATTAATTAAGCAAATAGTGAGACTGTGAACACATATATTAAATAATTATGATCCCTTAATCTTCTCATTAATGTTAACAGGTCCTATGTGTAGACATAACGTTATAAGCGATAAAATAAAAGATTCAGAATTAGGTATTTCGTTCATAAACTACTTATCAACAAAATTTACCAATCAATCAATCAACGAATTTGGCAACCAAAATATTAAATCCTTCCGCACCTATTTTTAAGAATTAATCATAAACATTGTATTCAGATTAAAAATAGATGCACATAGATATCACGCAATCGTTTCCTTGACTAATAATTGGCATACAAAAATAAATGACGGAAGACATTTCTGTTCAAATCAATCCGTTCGATATTCATTGGTACGTGTAATAGCGCCGATAAACTATCAGATATGTTTGATTAGTCCGGGCGTGCGTATACAATATTTACATATGTACATATGTACATATGTATGTATGGTGTAGCAATTTACACGCGCAGATTGAGTTTGCGTATCGTCGAGTCTATAGAATCATATTACGTTTGAGTTAATAACTGCTCGTAGTCAAATATTGACGATAAATTCGTTTCGATTTGTGCACGTAATCGTTTTGTGAGCTATGTTTTATATGAAGGGTGCGGGCTTTTTGGATTTATGTGTGCACTGTATCTGATAGGTAAAATCGAATATTATCAGGGACCAAGTACATCTTCATATGAAATTGTTTTTTTTTACTGTAGGATGTGCTACGACTGAGATATGAATAGGTACATACATATATAGGAGACTATAAATTCATTACATAGGGCATAACTTCATAGGACAGAATTAACGCATTGTTCTTCTTCTGTAAGGTGGGTTACAAATCTTGGACGTATATTGTAGGTGGGTATACAAAGATAAAGGATTCTATTTTATTTACCGACTTCGAAAAGGAGGAGGTACTGTATTCGGATGTTTGTATTTTAAGACCTTAGGATATTGTCGATTACTAAAGTTCATTTGTTTTAAAATTTTCTTATCTGCCACATCTGATCAGTCTCTCTGGCTAGTTTCAAACAAACCAGCAAGCACAGATGAAGTCCTTTCCGTCTACAACGGGATATTTGTTATTGTTAATTCATATTTTAATTTAACTCCAATTTATTACAATATTTATTATAATTGATTGGCAGTCGACCGTTTTAATTATAAATAAATAAATAAATAAATGATACCCACATCAAAACCCAGTCACCTTTTACAGAAGCATAATAATTTTAGGTATTTTCTCTAACTCAATTACAGTCAGTTTTGTTAGAATCGGGGCAGTAAAGACGTCGGTATGGGCTATAAAAGGCGAGGGTTCGTCGCTCGACCGCGGGCTGGCTATCAACACTGAGATGGGCTATTTCGGTGCGGAAATTTACAGTATCATATTTTATTTCTTAGTTAATACCAGTAACAAAGGATGATGCAGTGGAATGGCCAAACTTTCCGTTATACTCTTAAGAGTTAGTTGCTGGACACAGGACTATAAGACACGTAGCGTAGAATTAATGTTGATTATTTTGTGTTTAATGTCTTAATAACTTCATAATATATGCCGCAACTCTTTTATGTCCCACAGTTGGGCACAGGTCTTCTCTCACAACTGAGAGCCTTGGAGCGTACTCCACTACGCTGCTCCAATGCGTGTTGGTGGCGGGGATACGGGTTAGTGACCAACCCGTGTCGAACCCATGTCGTTTTCAAACCGCTCATAAGGCCTCCGACAAGATTTAACGACTGCTATCCAACGATAACAACCGGGACCGACAACTTAACGTGCCCTCCTAAGTACGAAAACGCGCATGAAATTTTAGCCACTAGCGGTTACCCACCCATCTACCTACTGCACCCGACGTTTCTTAACTTTGTAGATCGCTTAAGATCAACGCAATCCGCAATAAAGACGATATTGTCTCTTCACTCCTTTTGTTCCTACTCATATGAAACATGTACCTATTATTTATACAGAAGACTGGATCGTCCGCCCGCAAAACCGCCAATCAACATTGTATTTGGGCGCGGAAGTACACCCTGTATATACTACAAATACATACATATTTGTGTCGATTGCATTGTATTGGCATTGAGTACCGTCATGTAATACGTACGTAGATATTCATTTGCAAGTGGATGTGCATTTCCAAAATTCACTCGTTTTATTATCGAAATAATATCGAAAGCACTCGTGAAACTGAACAACTTTTGCCAACATCGCTGAGAGACTAACAAAAATACCTATTTTTAAAATTGAAAAGCTTGCAGAGTAAATATTGACCTACTATTATACTGTCGGCAGAATAGGCACAAAGCGAGGTACCTACCTATTATGCTGAGGTCTAAGTGCCACGAAATTGATTTTGTTTTCTTTTTACTATCGGTCGGTTGGCAAGTGGTCAATTTACATAGTTCGTCAGCCAGTTTCACGAATCTTTATTTTTCCCATACGACTACATAAGGTGAAGAGGCGGTGGTCACGTCAGGTGATAAAATAAAAGCTAAACAAAGCAAAATTGCGCCCGGAAAACATTACATCTAAACAAAGTATAATAGTAGAGTGTAGTATGTAGTTTAGAGGGTAGTAAAGACGTCAGAATCGCAGAGGGCGCTGTCGTCGTGCGGCCGGACGGGAGTTCGGCGGCCGACCGCAAAACCGCCAATCAACACGAGGGGATGTTCGGGTGCGGAAACGTACGACACAAACACATATGTACATTTAACATAAATAGGCATACAACATGACGCACACATTCGTATGTAGAGGTAAATAGACCAACAAAATTACAAATAGGTACACTATTTACCCACAACTACGTGGTTTACGTTAATACATAAACATACACTGTATACAGAGATAAAAAAGAAACAGTGACATCATCTTTATTTTGATTCCATTATGTTTCAATTCGATTAAATTTTATTTTTCGATGTTAATTTGATTTATAGAATACATTTTATTTCTTAGCGCATGTTACGAATATTTATCCAATATATATTATCATATCGAATATCATACCTATATTCGATTCATTTATCGAGTATACCTTAATCGGCCATATTTTTCTACGATGCAGCGTTTAGGCATAAGTTTTTTTTTTATTACCTGTAGGAGTTAAGTGTGTGTTCCGAACTTTTGACTCCTGCATGTATTACTTTATTTTGAGTTGAATCTACACCGTTCTTGAACTGTTACAACCTTATTCTCAGCCGACTCTCACGGATTCACTTTCTCTTCATTTTATTTTCATAGAAAATTGCAAACGAATTTGTAGTTATAAAATTATACAAACTTTATGAACATTCCCAGAAAATGAACTAATATTGAAATAAATCGAATGTCTATAACAATTTAGATAATATCTATGAAATTAAGAAAAATATAATTTGTTAACTGTTAACGTTAATAAATATGCTTTTACAGTTTAAATATTACGACTCTCTGTAATGATTGAAGAACAACGGGTAAGAATCAAATATTCCTTAGATTTAAATGACTATGTTCAAAGAAGACCCATTCAATTAAGATAACATTATTTTCTTACAGTCATTTTTTACCGCGTTATTATTTATGCTAATATTCTTTTGAAATCCCCTCACCGTGACTAACGTGCTTATAGTTTTGTTTAGGTAATACAAAGATGGTTTATATTACATTCAGTTTCCTTTCCTTTCCTTAGAATTAATTGTTCATTTTATCATTTTAGCAAAATCATTATATTGTTTAATTTTACGATCGTGAAATCAGAAAGTGTGAAGGAAAATATATTTAAATAATTGAGTAGTCAAATAAATCTTATGACTCAGGGATAATCCGTTTAAGACTTTAAGTAGACACTTAAGTGAAAATAATAAAGTGAAAGATACAAAAATAAGCATTTAAATAGTAGATACATTAAAAAATTTACACCCTTTTTTATTAATTTATTACCTATGATTGACATTCAGATAGTTTTCTTACTATGATACTCGAGTGACAACAGCTTTCGCTGATAGAATATCTCGCTTTAATCACTTTTGCGTAAAGATATCATATTATATTTAACTCTCATTATGCAGAGTGTAGAAACTTCAACTTAAATATGTATCCCTTTCGTTGGAAACAACAAAGTCATTTTAAAAAGTTTCATGGTAAATTAATGTGTTTGGATGTTTAAAACGTGGCATACATGGACATCTACCTCAAACAAATCAAAAGTGAACATAATGACAAATGCGTTCCTTGTAAAACGTAGGTACATCCTCTTACAAGCGAGCCTGCCTTGCCATACCATTCACACCACTAAATTCTAAAACCTCAAAAAAAATTGCAAGTATCAAGTACTTGAGCTTTTTCTACATCCGAAACGGAGCTATTAGTTTACACTCGGAACGTGACATTCATCAACCGCGATAAAGATGTCAACGCACCGGCTCATCCATTGTGCGGCGAATAGGATAAAAACAGCCACCTTAGAACAAAACGGTAATAGATTGGCGCAAAAAGTACCGACATGCAAAATCGCGCGGGCTAATTCAAATTGAGAGGCGATTTGAAAGCTTATGATTAAATAATTTCGTTGCGGGCGAGTGCGGTCACTCGGTGGCGTTTTTGTATGTTCCCGCAAAAAATGATGACTTCAGTGATGTTATGATTGGACAGAAATTACATGTCTGTTTGATCGTAGGGTTACATGTAAAAAAAACGTAGCATCGATGAAGACGTCTACATCTAACGTCGTGTATGTTAATTACGATATTTGGTATGGTATCACGATATTTAGATCGACATTAATTTGTACAAACTACCGCTGTGGATAACTTCGTATACAAAACACGTCCACGTTGTGTACACGCGAACAATCCGTAACACTACGCCTATACTTTGCTAAATAAGTTACTCTTAAATATAATTAGAGGTTACGGTGATAGTCACGCTAATAAGACGTTCCGTCTAAGAGCCGTGCACGTAATAAATACATCGCTAAGGCGGCATTTGACCATCGGGTTTAGTACCACGGCGGTCAATCTCCTTAAATTATTACAAACTAGCTTATTGCCGCGTCTTCGTGAATAATTATACAAATGAAAACGGGTTTGCGTTGGACGTACATACGTCACTGAACAGTTAGACACGGGAATCATTCCGTTGAAGGGTTGGTTGGTCGGTCTTGGTGGATTACCACACTAATCGTCGGGAAAGTTATGTGGTTAATAGTGCAACAAAAAAAGTTATAAGTATTCATTAGGGTTATATAATAGAAAGGATAAAAATACTAGCAGAGTATCGATTTTTTTGCGTTTCAATGAGTCCCGAGTAAAATAAACCTTCTTTGGTATAAATATCACCCAGGCACATATGTTAGTATAAGCAGAATAGAAATTTTGTAAAATTGACCTCAGATATGAATTTTACGGATACGTTGCTATCCTTAAGATGCAAACCGCTCATACAAAATACGCAATAACCGTCATTATCAATAGCGTTAGCTTAATTTTCAAGTTTGAACTAATTGTATTTTTCAGTTATCTACTACTGAGATTAGTCACAATTACATTAGACACAAAAGTCTGTTTACTAATATTCTGATCGTATTCGCCGCAAGGTGTACTAACGAGAGAAAATCTATGCCATAAAAATCTTAGAAAGAAAATTATTTGACATAAATACACTTTTACGCAAACTTTGTACACCACCCAAGTAGTAATATAAATGTATTCGGAATTGAAATCATTAAGACTATCAAAGCTTTTACATTTAAATAGATAAGATATAAAAGCTACTTCAATCAAATCCATCGAAACTTATCGATCACTTAAAATGTCTTCTAGTTGTTTTGCTACTTTAGTAAAACAGATAAATTTGTTTTATACATTGCTCTTATTTATTTAAGAGCAAGACATGAATCTTTTTTACCGACGGTACAGGAAGTGAATAGATTAAATGAAAAATTAGTCTCGTTAGCGTAATGTATACGCTGTGCACTGTGGTGGACCGTAAGCTCGATCACACTAACAGCCGAATGCGTCAGACACCCACTTAGCGATTATGTTGCGAAGCAGATTAAAACTTTATATGAAGATTTTTTTTTAAACTTACATCTAAATTACCTGTGAATCGTATATTGTCTCAGTACTGGACACTAATCTCATTTCAAAGTACAGGGTTCAAACAATAGTCCACCACGCCAAGTGGACATTGATACACCTATGCATGCATTGGTATCAACTACTTGTGACGTAATAACAGTTTCGCAGTAGCGGGGTATGATTGAAAGAGCTGAACCCATTTGGGCAAATCATTCACGGGAATACGGAAATACGAAGTGCGAAGGATCATCCTAATGCTCCTGGAATGAAACCCTAATCGTATAGCACAAAAATACATATAGAGGCGCTTACAAACTGTCCTTTTCAAAGAAGCCTTTTTTATGTAATTAATCTAACGAAAAGGCAAACGGGCCACTTGATGGTAAGTGGTCACCGTCGTCCATGGACACTTGCAACACCAGAGGAGTCGCCAATGTTTGAACTTACTTCTCCACAACTAGGCATTGCAAATATTACCAGTTTGAACTATACGCCCAGCGACCTACCTGTTCACATCGTCAACAGCACTTAAGATCAGTATAATTTGGACATTTATCGTCATGGAATCACCATATAAATCCACGGCGAAATTACACGGTCCACGTCACGATTACATCGTTATTAGAGGCGTGGAGGTGAGTCATCGCTGGTATTTACAAGTAGGCAGTAATTGGCGAACTTTAACTTGTGGGTACATACATACGCCTTGGTCCAAAGTTCCACGAAGTGAATCAAACGAATTGTTTCACCATCATCATCATCATAATTCTGTGTTATTGCAGCGCAAGTGTGTTTTTCCACGGCAGAAATATTTATATTTCACCATAAAAGCTGAATAAGTCCGAATTGGTTGCCAAGCCAACACACATCTTTGAGATCCTTTAAAATTAAAAGTTGCAAAAAAAAAGGCATGAAAACCGAAGGATTGAGTACTCAGTACAACTATCCTCAGACTGCGATTTAAGTACAACCAACATCAGATGTTGGTGGTGTAGACGACGGCAACGCTGTATAAGATTCTTGGTAATTGACTGAAATCGAACCCTGAACCCTACACGTGTCCGACCGGCAGAGCAACCTATCCGCCACTCGGATCGTCAGATTAACTAATACACCTATATCATTTTGATAAACAACCTCCTAGACGGATATACGTATAATTGGCTCGTCACAAGTACAATAGATTTACTCGTAGGTACAGATCGTATTGACCCATGGGAACAAAGCGACCTATTAAATTGATACCGCTGGCACACGAAGGCCAGGATTGTGTGTACCTTGCGTTTCATTTTCCGCTTCGTGCATGTTTATTCTCTGTGTTATACAATAGCTTCCTAATAACAATTATAGTAACCTATTTATTGCTTATTACATTAACCTATTAATAATACATATTAGATACATACAGTAAAACATTGTTTGTTGCATAGATAGTTTTTTTTTGTTTTAACAGTACTGACCACTATCACTCAACGACAGTTCAAGTCGTTCCGTTTTGCATTTTTGCTACAGGTACGTATACTTTCATATGCATTAAGTAAAAAGTTGTTATTTTGAAATCACAAATAAACACTTCAATTTTAATATTTAATTTACCCTATGTTACGCTTTAGATCTCAGCAGCTTAGATCTTCAAGTGAAACTCCCGTCAAGATCGGTCCAGCCGTTTAAAAGATTACCTCAGCCAAACAGACAGACAGGCAGATTTTTTAGAATTGCATTTTCGTTATAGGTATCGTGTATACTTTCATATACATTCAGTACAAAATGGTAATTTAAAATCACAAACAGATACTTCAATTTTATTTATTTGTTTAGAAGCTACACATACATAGAAATAACTGCATACTAAATGTTTCTATTAAGTTATAGCAATATAACATGTTATAAAGTCGGAGATCACAAGAAGTTTATAAATATAAAGAATTGTCTGCAAATAACACATTAAACTGTCTTAGTCGTATCAATTAATCGCTTGCATAACAATGAGATACGGCCGCAAATAGAATAAAATGTCGCCGGGCAACTTTTTATCGCAACAATTTCAATAAACGTTTAGTAATTATACCATTTGTGTAATGTCGTTATTAGTGGCGTGACATTAGCGCGGTAACAATGCGTTACGCCGTAGATAGTTGACAATTGAAGCAATTGTTCTTATACCATTTATATCCACCTATATGTACATACATAGGTACCTTTAAACACGCGGCACCGTCAGCTTAAGCTATGCGACATTTTTTTGCACTACACAGTTTGCACTTAAATGCGGCAACTCTTTGTAGTTATAGGTACCCAACGGCAAGTCTTACTCAAATATTAAAATTATTTCGGGGAAAAATCCTTTAACGATCTTTAAGTGATAGTCATAAAAGTTATTATACCTAGATAAGGAAAAACCAGCCCCTATAATTTATCTATGAAAAAAAAAGAAAGCAGATGGGGCTCCTTAATCCAGTAAACAGTTTAGGCAAAGATATCGGTTTGTAATCATCCCTCTTTTATTATTTGTTGTACACTCGCACTGGAAGGCCTGCCTATGGCACTCCTGCTCTAAGTATAATAAATCTATGGTAATTCATCGTATTCAATTCAGAGATTTCGGTTATTTAGCAGTTTAAGTTATTGTAGAATTACTCATTAGTCTTATATTGAGCTAGCTTGTAATTAATATGAAGTACCCTATTACTCATTCGGTACTTTACATGTAATATAAAAAATGAGATATTTGCAACAGGTAAGAGAGAAAATCATTGGTTATTTCCCACTAATTCCATTTCTTCCGTTTAAACACAGATGGCGCTGTTCATATCACGCGATACGATCTTAACGCATCATCATCATCATCAAAGTGTTATCATGAGTATCATGGTGTGCAACAGTACCTAATCTACTTTTCCGCCAACCTGCCTAGTTGTAACGTTCAGAAATGGCGGAGAAAATCTAAATACGCAAATAAATACACATTTATGCAGCCTTAATGCACTGCAATGAAGACATCGTGCGAGCTTATTATAGCGAGAGTCGAGAGGCGTCGTAGGCCCGTTACAGACCGCGCGACCGAAGACTGACATGAATAAGTGTCGCAAAGTAGTGAAATTTACTTTTATGGTACATATTCTTGTTTATGTGTATGATCATGACCTTCAAGATATTCGACAACTTTGTTAAGATAGCGCTACAATACTACTTTTATTGTAGGAGAAATTAAATTTTATGGCGGTTAATATTACTATCGCATGTCATGACATGCGATAGTACCTAATATACTTAGGACTGAACTGGTCTGGTAGTAATTCGATAATGTACAACGGTTTATAGTTCCTCATGACATTAAATCGAAAACAATGCAATTACGTCAATATAACTAAATAACGCATTAAGAAAAAAAACCTCATTAGTAAGTTATTAACGGCAATGTCAGGATTTTTTCAGTGAGTTTCTAATCTTTATATTTATGCTGGTACTGTTTGCTGCAATATTAATAGTCATTGTCAAATACTTATACAGTTCGTAGTCGTACAAACAACTAAAGTCAAAAATCACAAAAGTCGCATCTGGCGATGGTCGTATCGAGTCGCCCGCCTGTTAACACCCTTACACTGTTACTATACTTCACGCTGCATACAACATGATGAATAGCTTTCTTAATAATTTATCGCTACGTATCAAATTACTCGTTGGATTGCTTGTAATTTAAAGCTCCGCGGCCGATATGGAAGACAATTCGATAGTTATTAGTACTTTCACCCTTAAGGAGCTGACACACTTGCCGTGTTGTACCAAACTGTGGCTTATGTATTGTGTGGGTCAGTGTAAACGGTACATCGTTATGTCAGTTTAGTTGTGTACTTGGATAATTCTGTCGCTATTGGTCCATGAGTGGTTATATTATACTTTTCTACCGCTATCGTCCTCTCGTGGACACAGTAACGTATGATTGTAAGACGGTACACAAACTTAACTTTTGTACCTTTCTAGACTGAAAACCCTCACAGTAGATTTTTCTCCATTAATAAGTAGGCACTTGAGATAATAAACAATTAATCTAATACAGTTTCATAGTACCTTATAATACGTACTTAAGACGGTAAAAATCATAATTTACCTTACAAGATTGGTCACACATAATTATCTTTATTTCCCTATAGACAAAGTTTTAACACAACATTAAGTAGGTACCTATATAACATGTAAGTATTGCATTCATAAGCAAGAAGCTCGGCGGTCTTGTGTAAAGTGAACGTCTTGCACGGAGAGTTGAGAAATAACATTTGTATCATAATACATTTTTACTTATTACGTTTCTAATCCCTTATTTTTCCGCTTTTCTTGATATGTTTAGATGACCATCAAGTAAAGGAAATATTTTATTCGATAAAGCAAACAATAGAGGCGACATTATTTATAGTGAATCTCCAATGAACAGGAAAAATGTGTCTTGTATAATGCAATTAAATTGACATACGAGTAATCACTCAAGTGTCTTATGTAACGTAATGTTGTTTATGTTACGTAAAACGCATTGTGAACAAGTCAGATTACGTTGGCGTCGAAGCAAAAAACCTACTTCGTATAACATCTTTTAAAAGTAAGATCTATGCAAATGTTATATAAAATCGCTGTTTGCTATTCGCACTCGATCGACCTCGATCTATAAGGAAATGGAACTTGGTGGAAAAAAGCCAGTGGAGTAGGTGACCTCGGCGTTGATTAGTGACTGTGTCAAATGGTATGTCGAATAAAATCCTAGAGCGGGTAATTGAGGCTGAAGGGACAGCTTCACGGTGGATTACGGCTGGACTCGCCACTGGGTCATCATTGTCACTCCAGAGACCGATCATTATACGGTTTTTATACGCAACTTCTTTTTCGACAAGCGCATCCATCGGATCAACTTCTTGTATGTAAAGAACTTCTTTTATCCGCCTAAAAAAAATATTTAATAATATTTAATGGGTGGCCAGCAACGCCGTGAAAGTATAGGCTGTCTGTAGCTTAATTGGAATTTCTTTGGCAAAAAGTAACTATTGAATAAAATTAAACTTTCCCGATGAGAGTACTTAAAGAAAAACACTACAGACTTTCGTTAGCCGATACCGTTGCAAATTAAAACTCGCTTCAAATTACAACAAACATTCCAAACGAAATTATAGTTGAAATTTAATCCGCACCTTTGACATTAAGCTCTAACCTTTTCAACGATAATAACAGTTACGATCTCCAATCGCACAAAGACAGCTACACAGCAAAGAAACAAAACATCTCCAGTCAACTGGCGCGCACATTTATTGACCTGTGGACCTGAAATCAATCGTTTCATTATAAAGCTCGCTCGCTTATAAACAAAAACAAGAGCGTCGGCCGATTCCGCGGCGAGTTCGTCGAACCCGCAACAGCTGTGAATCGAAAAATAACAGCATCCCAGAATAACCCAACTGCATCCACCACACGCGGGTTGGTTGCCTACTTTCGAAGCACCAGTTACCGGGCCAGACGTGCCGACTAGCGCACACCGAAGCCACCCGACGGAAGATAATTAACAACAAAATTGGCCGGAGACAGCTAGGCGTCTTACTTCTGTGGCCCGTGTTGCATTACGCCCCGCAATAATAACACACGCCGAAACCGACACGAGGCAATTAAAAAAGAACTCGGAACGCCCGTTTCCCACACATTACTGGGTGAGCGTTGCGACTGTATTGCAATAGCAAACATTCAGAAACTGCGGAGCAAATTGTCTAGATCGTGGTGAAAGCGCTGACACATCTCCAATGGATGATTCACACTGTTTACCCTGTAATGCCTGTAATGACGTCTGTAATGAGGCGACTGGAAAACGCAGTCGATTTGTAAACCGAGCTGGCTGGGCCCTATTAGAGACGGTATGTCACGGATAGCGACGATGTCAACTGCAAAGCTCATGCTCTGATTTGCATATTGCGAGCGAAAGTGTAGCGCTCGGTCGAATCGGCTCGTATTTCTAACAGCTATGCAAATATTGCAACGGTAGGAAGTAGAAACCTCGCGCATTAAATTAAGCAGTTATAATTTGGCAACATCAAAATAAACGGTAATCTCATAAAACTACTGCATCCGTCCCAGTTTTTTTAGTGATGCAAAACTAGTTTATGCTAATGGTTGCATTAGGAAATTTGAAGTCGAATATGCTGCACTTTGTGAAACTGAAAAAATATGTAAAGCTACGAAGTTTACGATCAAAACAAAATAATGTATGTATTTGGATATTTCGAGTCAAGGTTATTTTACAATGTAACAAGGAAACCAGTAAGTGTTACCTACACGTGCAAACAACTTCCGAATGTTAGACAAACACAAGAACGGTAACAAAACTGGTCCATTTGAATATTACCCGCTCCAGTTGTGCCGTCTCGCTCCCGATTGTCGTGTGAACTGCCCGTAAGTTCGCGTGGCGAATTGTGCTCAGCTCTTTAATGTACTCTCGGAGAAGCCGTGAAAATCACACCTTTACGAACGGACGCGATAATAAACGCCGACAAATCAACAAACCAAACGACATCGCAAATATTGAAGAGGCTTAAAGAGCAAAGTGGGTCAGTGAAAAAGTGAAGTTTGTTGGTTTCGTCAAATGCACCATTTACCCAGTTCACGAGAGCGGAACCGATGTCTACGGAAGCATTGTGCCGGCACACTCCGTCCGATCCATTGTGTGGATCGTATTAGATAACGTGCTCGCGAGAGCGCGGACAAGACAATGACAAAGATTTCGCATTCGAATTTGGAGAGTGAGAGCGATTTATTGGCCGTAGAACTGATGAGCATTAAATGACGCGTGTTCTTTATGCTTTTCTTGCTACGAAAATTGTATCCGATACTTACCTAGAATTTACAGATATTTTAAGGTCACCTTATTTACAATCCCATTAAGTCTCAAAAAAGTAATCGAGATTTTATCTACACCTAATCTTATCTGAAGCAAGGAATGAGAAAAACGGCAGTAGCTTATTGTGGCAGTTAATGATCGATTCAGTCATTTATTTGGCCAAGTTAGCAGTTGGCACGCAGGTTGGTACACACTACACATCGATTTAATTGCCTATCTCATTGAGAACTGCAATAAATACTTAAGCTGCTCCTTTATCGGCACAAACGTATTCAATTACAACACAATTCACCACGGACGAGTAATTAAATGCAGACAGTAGGCCGGCGGTGTCCGATAGAATCTATTGCGCGTGAGACCGCGGATCTATGGCATCTCGCGCCGCTTCTTGCTCGTGTATTCAGATGTGCTCCGTTCGCACGCTCTCTACGGTTATTTTCGGTTCGTCACGAGTGTCACTACGTCTAACATATCACCGCTCTTCGATACCACGTAGCCGTCCCCGATGCAACACGTCCGCCATTGATACTATTTTACCGCGGTCCCCCGACAATATACCGTTTTATTCGTGTCTGGCTGCTCTGTGTAGTCTCCCTGTCCAAGACGTATTTCTATTAGATGTAATGTTTAATGCCGTACGTTTTATGAGGTACATCTTTTTACCATAACTATATTAGTAGCCAACTTTAGGTTCGCTTAAGTAATATCTGACATCTGGATAACGACTCTATGTCGTAATGTCTCATAATGAACAATGGAAATCTACTAATATCTTACTAACATTATAAAGCTTGAAATTTGTGTTGTTATTTCTTAACCAGAACGCACAATCAAAGAAACAAAACAGTTTTTAAAAGCGTTATTTGAGGATTACAAGAAGACATCTCAATCATATTTATTTCTAGAAAATATTGTACTTGTCGTGTTTACCGGACAACCTATTTTACAACAAATCGGATTACCCCGTCCGCTATACATTAGAATGGGGAATTGTAGCGCGAATCGAGATGATTTACGATTCAATAACTGTTGACATCGAACGGCCGGCTTTTTACTGCAAAATAATCCTTACAAATGGCGACACTTCGCCGTTATCGACTTGATGTTGGTAATCTGTGAAATATATATACGACATTATTATAATAATAGTTATTTCTTGTTAAGTCTGCATAGCACATGATACTTAAACCAATCAGGATTAATTTAAATATACATTAGTACCTATATTTACTTTGAGTATATTTACTAGTCAAGTAAAAAATAAGTTTGGTAACCATATGCGAAGATCAAATACATTTGTAGTTTCGTTTTGGGATTACCGAGAATACTCATCTAAGGATGTTGTTATAAAGTGTAGGTTTATAAATCGTTCACTGTCAAAACATCATTTGATCTGAAGACGTAATTTTATATTCCGCTGCTGACACTAGCAAAAAATATAACGCGATAAATGTTCATTAAAGGATTGACGTGTGAATGGCGTATTGAGTTACTTCGCCTTATTTGAATATCGTACGCCTTAGGAACGTCGATCGCATATTGTGTACGATTTAATCCTTTTCTCATATAAATGTAAGTATATACATTAGATACTTTATATATACATACGGTGAGGTACAATGTGTATCAGTCGATGTACTCACAAATATCTACTACGGAAGCTATACTCGTATACGAGCGACAATCACGTCGTCAGCGATCGTTATCGATTGACGTCGTCATGAAATGTCGCGCGTGTTTTTAACAATATATAAAATTTTTGTCAAGACGTCACACTAAACTTAAAACGGTACAGATTTTTGTCTATCGATAATCGAGGCAACTGTAAACGGGAAAACTAACTTTATTGCGAGTCATCGCATAGGTAGATAGTGTAGGTACATAACAGCTTATCCCAAGTATTGCTTGGCTAATAATCTAACCATTTCTATATTACTACATATATCAAGTTCAAAGTGTCCAAGCGTATGAGTCTCGCGTCGGACACCCACGCCACAGCGTGCCCGCATGAGTTACGAACTGTGAATCACGACCGAGGAGCCTGGAAGCCCATAACCTACCATTAACCTGTTCACGGGTTCACACGCTCTAACCGCTGTTGCTTAACAGTGTATAAATCAGTAGTTCGGTTCCAGTTAATTCAGGGAAGCGGTCGATTCAACGGTGCGCGTTTAATCCTGTCAGTTGCCCATTAGAGCCAGTGGAGGCAGGTGAACGTGGGTGCTACAATAACGCTAACGAACGACCCATTCCTGACATTTTTTATAATGATGCAGGAAGCTTACTCGTGCAGGATAACTGGTGCAATTTATTCTGATGTAAATGAAGCTTTCTACACTCCTTGCCTCGCATTAGGATTTCCTGAGTAGGTGCTATGGATACACAAATACGAGTAGGTACACATAAGCAAACGTAAGACCAATCTTAAGTCGTCATCTATACAAATAAATAAAATTGAACGCGCAACACGGTTTATCCTCCAATGAATATCGCGTTATTCACGTTAGCAACAAATTCTTACTAGAAGGAAAGGATCAACAATAGCATCGTTTTTGAAGTATTTCATAAATAAATAGAACACGATTTTACACGAGCTTATTTGCAGCGACCAAAATAAATATCTTAAATTACCTTCTGAGATATGGACATGAGTTACACCTCCATACTGAGCGTCTATGAGACTAGAATCTAATACTGGATAAACATAAATTATTTAATTTGTGGTACGGTACAATTTTCAGAAACATCAGTTACTATTTAACCTGTTAACATCCAGCTAAATCATGTACGTGCACACCACCACGATTATTGCACGAAAGTCGTTCATAAAGGGACGCGACAGCGAGGAGAAAACGTAGGTTTATGAAAAAGAAAGATCCGACAATGATGAGTTCCGCGATACAAAAGATTGTGAAACGTCATGCGAGACACAATGGAGAGAGAGCGGCCCGATGCGGGCATCATGCATTACTAATCATGGTTGCATGCGTCCCGTAACGATCTCGGCCGATGTTGATGCGACGAGAGGCATGCTCGCGGATGCAGGACGGAAACGTCTGTTCGAGCTGTTTTTGGAGTACTATAGGTACTCCAAAACAACTCGAAATATTATATAACTATTGTTGACGAGATGAGTTTGTTAAGGTTACAAAATTTTAACTTATAACATCTTTTTTTATAAAATTGGTCCTATAATATTGTGTTCCACGTGTTAAGTTGTGACTTGTCACAGCTGTCTATGGACGCCTACAGGTGCGTCGCTACTAGAAAACTAAGTTGGAATATCTTCTCCTTTACTTTTCTTCAAACCACACTTGAGTAGTGATTAACAGTCATATTATAAAGCCGGAATTGATGTAGCAGTAATGCCTCCCGATTTAAAGAAACTCATAAAATATTTGAGAATCACTTTATTTTTGTTACCCAATAAAATACTATTGTGTGGCGATATTAAATCCACTTAATAATTGACATATGGTATTTAAAAAATATCAAAATGCACGTAAATATTGTACGCCACAACGTCACTGTTGCGTCCAATCCGTCCTTGGCTAAAATTGCACACCATCTGTTCAAACAATCTTCATGTATCATCAATATTGCATTATAACTATTTCATGTCACGATACGAAATACATCGCAAAAAAGTAATCACTAGTAGGTACCTAGTTTAACAGTTGTGAGTAACACCAAATGTCATATTGTAAAACAAACGATTTTCTAACGAAATCGTTGAATGCAGGTATTTTATTATCGTATAGAGGAAAAGTTTTTTGTATGACGCAAACGTCTCAAATGGACTCACTCAAGATCGTCATGCTAACTCTATTTTCGGAGATTAATTAAATAAGTCACCTTTAAAAATGTCCTCTAAACTTTTAAAGAAAATTGTAGACTAGTTCACATACTTGTGTATTAATAGGCGAATGGACAAATTATTGTTTAATAACTAGTCAACTAGTCCAAGGAATAAAATATATCATTAGCCAGATTTAAAAGACCAGAACGCCTGGTCTTTTAAATCTGGCGCAAATTCGTTGTATTTAGATGAAAAGTGAGCAAATAATATCAATAATAGTTTCAATCAACGCACTTTTGTAAGTTTTAACTCTCAATATTCCTGTCGTATTAGACCTCCTATACAGATCCACGCATAACAGATACCACTTAACATTAAGCCCGTCTCCACAGCACATCAGAAAAAAATCGCAACGTGACCACTTAACATTGGAAATATCGTACTTAAATAGCGTAAAAGAACATATCGAATGATGTTTCGGTGTCGCCGGGGTCGCGTCCCGATACTGGTACCTACGTCTCGATTGTTGCAATTACATGACTTGGTCGAAGCGATAATTTATCGTCATTACTCTCGTGTGCGGTACATCTGTGTCGTGTCGTGTACGTGGTGGCGGTGCGGAATGCTATGTTCTATAAATGGGCATTCATCGCGCGGATGTATCAATATTGGTACTAAAATGTAACGACGGCATTATCTATGGAGGTGAATTATCCACGAGACGCCGGCGAAAGCGGTTGCTATGTTCGCTTGTTTTTGTTGCTATGAAATTGAAATAGCAAACGAGTATACTGTCGTATTGATGGTAAGTGATCGTTGCCGCCCACGAACAGATGATACAGTCTTAGGATTGGAATCCTGCCTAAGGATGGTCGTATATGCTGCTACTTAAGATGACTAAGTACCAATGAGTCGTGTATGACTTCTCTGTGACGAATGTTTCACCCTTACCGTACCCTTAAATTCCAAGAAACCTATTTTTAAAACGGCTGTTAAGAGACAAACAGGTGTGGCGGCAATGACTCGAAACACAAAAGGTTTTTCTATCTATAAGTTATAGTCTTTGCGCTGTAGCATGGTGCGGGTGACAGTTTCAGGAACGTTACGTTTCACTCTTGAAAGTTGCCGCGATTTTCAAATTATGACTCAATATTTCAGCTGTACCTCATT